>VZTR01032754.1:37191-58453 GCA_013400775.1 Chaetops frenatus
TTTACATTGTTGGTGGGAAAGAGAAAATGAGGTGGAGAAAGGAAAAGTGTCTGAAGGTTTATTCTGGTTCTTACTATATTCCTTTTAGTTCTGTTAATAAAACTGTCTTTATACCTTTTAAAGGTTTTGAGCCTGCTTTGCATTTCTCCTAATCCTTATCTCACAGCAAAAAAAAAAGCTTAAATAAGTTTAGTGGGTGCAATGGTGTTAGGCCAAAATGCTCAACCCACTACATTTATTGGTGCTTCTGTCTGGTTTCAGAACCTAACCCACTACACAGGCTAAACAACATCCTCAAATGATGCTATTCTGGCATGGTGTTCCTTTCACAGAAAATCTACGTGCAGAAATATGTTTCAGTATGCACACACGTTTCTTCTGAACATACTCTCTCACAGAAATAAATTTTCATCTCTCAGTCTTCTTAAATAAAAAATAAACAAAAAATAATAGTGGTCTTGCTTGGTATTTTCATTGCAAAAAGTGTAAAGAGGACAGAGAAAATACTGGCAAGTATGACTCAATAGTTTAAATATTTTGTCAAGCCAGTATGGGCAAAAAAGTCAATGAAACTGTAGACTTATCCTGCACTTTCCAATTTAGATTTGTGGGAAAATAAACATCAAGATGAACCTTAATGTTATGCAGCATGACAAATTATACTTTATGTTGGACACTGAAGACCTTAAGTACGTAATTTCCAGAGATAAAGCAAAATATGAACAGGGACCTGATTTATGAAAACAGTGCAAAAAAATAGTTAACTCTTTGCAAGAATTGCTGCTGAAGCAACAATTCAGAATTCTTTCCTTATTCTCTAGCCACCTGTCAGTTATTGTAATTTACACAGGAAAAAATGTCTATAAAAATTAATTTATGAAAGTAACTTTTATCAAACCATGAGTAAGTTGTAAGCACCTTTTTTCATCCTGTTTCACTCAGTCTGAAAATCACAACAGCCTCCCAAACAAATGAAGCATTGAGACAAGTAAGGAACACTCAAAATTCTAGACCTAGTCTTAAAATAATGAGATTTTAGAACAAGAAGAATAGCTGCACCAAGATTCCATTCTATAAAGTTATTTGCATTCTCAAATAATTCAGACGTTGCTTACAGAAAATTACCTAATAATACTTTAAATCTCAGCCTTGAGGCGTCTGATATCAAACTTTATAAAAACTTTAGCACACTAAAATAGACTACTGGCTATTCTTTAGTGTATAAAAACACCATAAAATTAATTTTTTGTACATAATTTTGTTCCTCTGATAGCCATGCAAAGTACTCAATATTTCTAGGCATCTTAGGTAAAGAATTAAACAGTGAAGTTCACAGTAGCCAGTACAGCCACTCATGCTACTCATTTATGTCTGATAATTATCATGCTTTCTGCAGGATTCAGGTGACAATCAGAAGCCATTTTTTGAGGCAGGTGAAGAGTATGGGACTGAATAGATGACCTTACTATATGTATCTAAATTCTATGTAACATTATGAGAGCATCATTTTTTTTATTTCATATTTGTACTAAGTGAATGAAAAAAGCAATTTCAGGTAAACAGCAGTGTAGCACATTCACATTATAAAGTAGTTTCAGAATACAGATTTCCGGAGAAGGTAGAAATCAAGCAGAATCTTTAGTGGGATCTACCTGTTAACAACCTGATCTTCCAGACAGGCCATTCAATTTTAAAGAGCATTTAAATGCTTACAGTGATAGTAGAAGGCTTGATTAATCCAGAAGCCTCACTCACATCAGTGAAGCTTCCTTCACCTGGGAAAAAGAGGTAGTGAACTATTCACAATCTCTTAAAGAAAGTAATGCTCCTATGCAACAATACATAGATTGCTGTACTATAGTGTAAAACATCTATATATTGAGAGAGGGAATAGAAAATATTTGTTTTAAAAGGTGTTTAAAGATGTTTTTTGGCTCTATCGCAAAATCAATAGCTGGTGACTTAGTTTCAATTGTAAAAAAAAAAAAAATNCTGCCAAATATACAAAATGTTCATTTAGCCTGTTTTCTTTTTTATCTAGGTATAGTTTTTTAATCATTGATGTTCCAAAAAAGGTTTAACTACAAATTAGAATTTTTTGCCTCATATCCCACAAACTGGGATAAGATTTTCCCTTATTAACTACCAAAACACTAGGTAATGTAGAGTAGGAGCACATTCTGTACTTCAGCTAGCTGAAAATTCTTTAAGCCACACAGAAGTCACTGCCTATAGTACTATTTGTAAGTCTACAGTGCACACCAGTGGAATATAGTAGTACATGCATTTTCCCACTATTTTCAGTATAATGTAAAACTGTTTTGTAAATATTCCATCTTATTTAACTCTTAAATGACGAGAAAAGCATGTCCTTCAGGAGCTACAAAGACAGATATAAAATTTTAAAGATTTGCAATGAGTATAAACAAGAGCGTAACCGTACATAAGATAAAATGCTCGTTCTAAAACCTAAAACTTCAATGGTCTTGCTGACTCCAATTCTGTGTTTGCAAACGTCATGGCAACACACCAAGGATTTGCTCTGTTTTCCAGAGACCAAAGACCTAACTAAACTCAGACACAGTTTTTGTGTTTCTCAGACTGTTGGTTAATTGATCTGTGAACTAAACTGCATCTGAAAAAATTGCAGACCCCATTCCTGGAGACATTCAACAAGCAAAGTTATGGATGTCAAAATTTTCCTGTTCTTCAGAGAACTTAGAGATTCCTATTCTTTCCAACAAATTTTACTATAAACCCAAGTATATCTAATGCCAACACCCTTTATTTACACAATAGCCTTACAGACAATCTTTGCCTTTCTGTGGATTCTCATGCAAACACAACAATAACTGTAATTTTATACTGAGTAATTTTTCTTCTGTTTTCAAAATAACAAAGTGTTTTACATTTTTAATGGGAGAACAGAATTCTTAGAACAGAAAAGGAAGTTATCAATTACAACATCAAATACAACTTTCTGTTGTATCTGTTAAAATGGTCTAATTTATGACCCCAAAGAGGACAAGATTAATTCTAGTGTCACACAAAGCTGCCTATAATGCTCATGGTTACTACAATCATAAATTGTCACTTTACTACTTTTTTTATTAAACTTGATACATTGAAAACTTATTTACAACTTCCAAATTTACACTGAATGGATAATTTTTAAAACGATTATCAGCAAGATCCCCAAGGCTTTCCATATTTAGTTTATTCCAAGGTGATTAAATATTTGTCTTTTAATGAAAGTAATTAAAGAAAGTGATTATTTACTGGGAGCACCAACAATCAAGTCTTAGCAGCTGTGAAGTTTCTAATATTCCCCAAAATCTCTCCAACTTCCAAAAGGCTAGAAGAGCTATCCATTCCTAAAAATGGTTTAATATGCAGTGGCACTGTCACTTGCAAACCAAGCACTATTTCGCACATTCACAATGGGATTGTTAGGCAATCTAATAAAGGAAATAGCATATTAGTTTAGTCAAGGACACAAAAGTAATCTAGGTGTAATGACTGATATGCTATTTAATCTATAAATTTCTTTGTGATTTAATATTGCAAGTGTATATTGGAATCAGATTCCATACTAGGCCTAGTAGATGCCTGCACTTTTCTTTATTTCACTTTCAACCTTTTCACCGCCAAAAGTATTGTATGGTGTTCCAGCATTCATTTCTCAACAGCAATATATAGTCAGTGAAATTCACATACACGTTATCAACACACAAGGTTTAGTTTATTTCAGTAGAGGGAGTGTTTCCACTTACAGAACCCCCTCCACTAATATAAATAATTTCATTCACATTAGTCAGATTAATCCAGATCAGTATTTTTGTGTAATTATGTTATANAATGCTCAAAATATCACCTCCGGTTTACAACTAAAGCAATAGAGCATATTCCCAAGGAAAAAGCAACAACACATATATGTAGGAATGTACATGGATAAATATTGTTATCTATCTATCTCCAATGAATTCTCAGCACATTTTTACTTTCTGATGTTCTATTTCTGATGACAGTGGCATAAAGTATTTCATAAAGATTACATTTCTTAAGCAAAACTATTAACTAAATCTAGACTTCCTCTGTTTTGCACAAGTATAACAAGGTAAAATCCTACTTAATGAGCAAGCAGAAAATAAAGAACTAAAATCTGAAGGAACTCAAATATGAGAGATAGATGTTAATTTGTTGCTGTCTATGTTCATCTATGAAGGAAACTCCATTTACATATGCATCACCTATTAACTAGAACTTGAGATTTAATAGACTGCTTGCAATTCTTTCCAGGAAATGAAAGAAAACTAATTAAATTCCCTCCATTATTCCAAATCTGAGATGTTAAATTCATAGTACATTTTTAATTCATTTTCTATGTTTAATTGTATAGAGACACAGTTTGAGTTTTGAGGATCAAAGAGGTTCTCTATCCATTGTCCTGAATGCTAAAACCTGTAAATTGCAACACGAATATTTCTTATTCTTCTAGTCATGAATGCAGATTGAAATGAACATGTATTTCCTAACACCAATCCTACGCAACCAAGCAATGTTCTTAAATTACTCCTTCAAGGCTGATCTTTGTAAAAGTACATTGATTTCTGGCATCAGAATTCCACCAAGAGTGCCCTGCTGAGCTAAATCAGTCTCCTGACACATCTACCTGTTTTCCTGAGTATTAGGACAAACCTTTGTTGTACTCCAAGGCCTGACAGCTTTGGTTGACCTTTGTTTACCTGTCAGAGCTGCCTCCCATGGGACCCTTCCCAGCAGTTCCCTGACTAAGCCAATATTCTGCTCTCCTTAGGTTCAGGGTCTGTACTCTGCTGCTTGTCTTTCTTCTTTCAGGACTACCAACACTGCTATTTCCAAGTTACCACAGATGAGGAAATTATTCATCATCACATTTCCAGCTAGTTTCCTTCATATTAGTCAACAGCAGATCCAGCTATGCATCACCACTTGTTGGCCCTTTGAATATCTTCAGCAAGAATTTATTTCTGAAACCCCACTGAAATCTCTTTGATTGCAGCAGCCATTCTACCATTCTAACAGACGTAGTCACCACAAGAACTGGGGTTTACAACTCGGAGATCTGAGTTCTTTAAACACTTTTTTTGTTTCCTCATTAGGTGGTCTTTAACAAACTCCCACCACAATGACACCCTTACTGGCCCCTCCTCTGATCCTAGAGTCACAGGTCTGATTAACCCCCATCCTGCTGGAGACATCAAAAGATTTGTGCTACTTAGAGATCTGAGGGCAACTTCCATCCCCTTAGCCCTTCCTTGCCAGTGTTTCTGAAGTCCTTCACACTACTCCAGTTGTATGGACTTGGCACAGTATTTGAATTGTTCCAACAATATTGTAATTCTGTAACCACATGCAGCTCTAATTCTCCCTGCTTGTTTCCCAGGATGTACACATTTCTTTACCAACACTTGAGATTGGTGTCCCTTCACACTCTTTCAGCACTCCTGAAGTCTTTCTTGTTCCTATCAACCTGTGCCCTGAATTTTCCAGATGACTACCATTTCTTCATTTCACTGTGGTCTGTAAACTCTCATTGCCTCCTTTCCTAGTTCAAAACTCTCCTCATTACATTACCCAGCTGGGAGCATCAAGGAGACAAGACCTGGGTGCCCATGACCTCAACCCCAGAGCTATGTGAACATTCCCTGGTTCCCATGGGGATGAGGAGCAGCGTAGCATTCTAAGGACTGGACAGACCTTGGCAATTTCTCTGCAATGTCCTGGATCCTGGCCCACAGCAAGCCATGTAATCCTCAAAAAAGTGAGTGGGGAGCACATGGGTTTCCCATCTCCACAGGAGCAAGCTTCCTACTACCTCCACTCACTGCTTCCTCTTAATGTTAATACATGGTTCGTGTTAAAGCTGGCTTTGATGCCTCACAAGTCATGTCTTTCTTCTCTTATTTCACTACTGGGTATTTGAAACTTTTGAACTGCAGATCTGGAAAAAGAGCCATCCTCCAGTAACTGGAGAACATACCTTTCCAGCCCTCCTACTGTGGGACTCTATTCACTGTGAAACTCACAGTCTCCAGCCATCCCTCCCGTGTGGTTCAGACTTTCTTACCTCTGGATCCCTGTGAAGATCCTGTTAATCTCCTCTTTGCCTTCTCTGATCCTGCCCAGCCTTACTTTCTTGTCCAGGAAGGACTTTTTTCAGCCAATTTCTACACCTCTCGTAGGTAAGGATACGGTTCTACTGCTCCAGTCTCACAGGAAGGGTAGAAGGGCTTTCCCGAACATCCCCTTTCCCCACCTGGGCCCTTTCTGTCTGAACACTAGCCCCCCTGGACCCTGACCACAGATTGCTGCACACCAGGACCACCAGTCTCACCACACATGGGGATAGGGCAGCAGAACCTCCCTCCTCTGGTTGGTCCCTTCCTGGAAGCCTGTGGAGCCACCCCCAGTGCCACCCCCACAGCTCTCCAGCACCAGTGCTGCCATGGGCTTCCCCACACACCCTCATCAGGTACCCCCCCATCTGGCTACACAGAATAATAGTTGATAAATTGTGGATTTATCACATTCATAAACCCTGGACACAGTTTTACTCTTAGTTACAACACAGGAGATCAGAAGTCTAAATTTATTACTCCATGTGGTAACAATGTACTGCTAACATACCTGTCTCAGGCTTTCCAGCTTGGTTTGTCTCAGTTCTTCATATTTCCATTTCCAAAGAAATAATTCATTTTCCATCTTTTCCATTTCTTTCTCCAGAAATACATTCATTCTAAAAAAGTATTTTAAAATTTAGCATTGCACAATTTTGAAGCTAACAGAAGACAAATTACTTTGAATTTCCTTCCCATAGCTTGATTTATATTCTGCTGCCTTTGTCAATGGTATGTATTGACTTCTCTAAAAACCTATATTATCATTACATAATTATTCCAAAAGATTCACTAAAAAGAATAGCTAAACAGAAATCCAGTAGTACAGAATTAAAACTTTAAATGAAATAAAATTTTGGGATAAACTGAAGAAAATTTGACTCAGTTAGTGGTTCAGGCCACCTAATTCATCACAAGTTTCCTCACAATTAATAAAGATCCTCAAAGAAAAGGTATTACATCACTTATATTTAGTATAAACAGAAGTTTAGACACTCATATACAGGGGGAAAGATACACTCTAAAGACAGTACATAAACCAAAGATGATTGATGTTAAATGTTAAAAAACATTATTAAAAGATGTATATCTCATGCTTCAAAAAATAGTTGCTCCTGGAAGAAAATGCTAGAAGAATTTTAGGAAAATGTATTTTTAGCTTAGAAGTACTATGCCTGTACAATGAAAAAAACCATAAAATAGTTGACAAGAAAATTCCAATACTGGCAATTAAAGAAACTATTGTGTGCCACAGTAGTTATTTTCTATTCTGATGGAAGCTAATGGAATTTTTCAACCTTTTTAATAAAGATGTTATTGCTAGGCATCCTAGAGCTATATTTTGAGTTATTTAGATTAAATATTCAGCTATTAAAGCAAAGTGTATTGATTGAATTTGTCTGGAGCATTTCTATGCAGCAGACCACAGGCTTGCAAGAGACAGCATGAGTTGCCACTGACAGGACTGACTCAGGTCCTGGAAGCAATGTCAGCTACATTAATGAAGCAATTTGCTTTAGTGAAATATCTTCTTCTCTCTTCTTTTACAACTACATCTTATGCTCTTGAATCAGGGATCTCCCTTTTCTGCCTAGATTTAGCATCTAGCACAGTTTATCTTAGCAAACACCTAGAGCTCCCATAACATTACAGCAATAAAATAAACATCATCAGTCACAAAGCAAAGTGGAGCAACGTGTATTTCATGCATTTCAACTCAACAGCTTTCCTTTAAAAGTAATGTGATATCTCATTGGAATGATATGGCTTCATCAACAGTTTTTCTCCTCAAGTAATGGTATGTTTCATTGGAATGATATAATGACTTAATTAGGGAACTAGGAGAGTTATTAAGTGGGAAGTTTAAGACAGTACAAAGTGAAAGCATGAAAGATGGCATTCTAATACTTTGAATAACAGCCTACTGACTGTACTGAATGCAGTAACAGTCCTCAGAAATGGTCTAATCTAAAAAGTAAAAGAGGAACGTCCAGTATCTAGTGCTTATTTAGAAAACATTAGTCTTCTTTTGTGTTAAGGTACTTAAGTGAGATCAGGTCCCTCTGATACCACTAAATGAAAGAGATGATCGTGATTACATAAAGTTTACTATCTAAATAAAGAAAATAAAGAGTGGAAGAAAGAATATAGCAGAGATCAGATGCAGCTTACTGCTAGGTGAAAGAATCAAGTTCAGAACATTTTTCTTGGATCTTGTAATGAAACATTTTAATTCATTATCTAATTAAATCACAGAATTACACAGAATGGTTGAGTTTGGGAGGGTCCTCTGGAAGTCATCTGGTGCAAACCCCTTGCTCAAGCAGGGTTGCCCAGAACTGATTGCTCAGGACCATATCCAGATGGCTTTTGAATATCTCCAATGATGCAGACTCAGCAACCCTTCTGGGAAACCAGTGCCAGTGTTCAGTGATCCTCACAGAAAAGAAAAAGGATTTCTTGTTGTTCAGGCAGAGCCTTCTGTATCCATAGCCTATGCTACCCAGGCAGTCTAATTTTACATTGCAAACCCAACCCTGATATTTTTTGAAAGTCAAAACATAAATTTTCATCTCTTTTTCTATTTTTTTAGACCTTCTTTCTTTTTGTCCTTTGCAAAGCTTGATTTGTGTGCATAAGGCTATGTCAACATTACTCTAAGATTACTGTAAACATTACTCTAGATTACTCTATGATAGCTCTAAGCAGAATGCAATAAGCAGAAGTCCTCTCAGGGTGAAGAAGCAAAACATCTTATGGACAGATTAGTTAGGAAACCAAGAGGAGCAAGTCCAAACACTGGATTTGCATAAGCTAACTTGACTCTAGAAGAAATGCAGTCAGAGTTCAGAGTGCTGCATGTAAACCAGGAAACTGCTGAGAAGTCCTCTGCTGTATGAGTAAGATCACACTGACTGCTTAAGTAACCTTTGGCCTTGGGGTTCAAGCTGTCTATGATCTGTTTGCTTTTGATGCAGCACAGCTGTGTGTTCTTGGTTCAAGTTCACTGAGAAAATTGCTAAGTTGTGAGAAAGAAGCTGTGAGAAAGTACTTAAGCTAGATATGGATGTAAAAATGCATACAAAGGTGAGATTGTTGAGATAGTCATTGCTAGCAACTCCAGAATACAGGAGCAAAAATATTGACATGAGCAAGAATAAAACTTAAGAGAGGAAACTGGAAATCTGAAGAAGAAAATTCAGCAAAATCAGCCAATCCCGCTAAGCAGTGGAGACCAACCCTGTCTGAACTATCAGGTGACAGACAGCTTGACAAAGATTCACCAGCTATCCCAAGAGACTACTAACTATGATAATACTTACCCTAGTGACATTATTCCTAGCTATTTACTGTGTGCATTGCCAAATATAGATGTTTCATACTTAGAAGTTGCATATATTCTGCTCATGTAACATCTCTGCATGCAGGAAATGCTGCCCTCCTGGAGAGGGAGTTGTTGTACCAATCCCCATTGTTATGTGGAAATTACTGCTCTGTGAGCATTTGCAGCCTGAGGTTGGCATTGCCCCACGTTGCATGTTAATAGATGTGCCCCAACTCTTACCGTGTGCCAGTATATTTATTGCCTTATACTACAGTCAGTATATATTTAGGCATAAATGGAAAAATCTGTCTCTCTGAAGTACACCTACAAATTGGTTAGAGAGGCATGGGAGCAAACAGACAAACCAAAACCTATTAAAGTTTTGACTGAGAAGTGACTAAAAATGAGTTGAAAAATTATCCATTTTCTAAAAGAAAATTATTATATACATATGTATACTGTGATTGATGTTGAAAGATGAAGTACCTAGGCCCCTAAATATTTCAACCCCAGGAAAATGGTTATCTGAGGAATCAGTCTCCTAACTCACATATGTTTGCTTCCACAGACAAACTAAATACTTTTTAAGGTGAGAGAGCATGGTCATCGTCTGCTATATGATTTAACTGGAGAATTATTATATGCTTTCTACAGCATACATAATTCATGTAACAAAACACATTAGATATTAGTTAGGAACTGAAAGGATTTTTTACCTCAGACTTGTACTATCTACACAAGAATTATGAAATAAACTGGCAGGAAGGAAATTTTTCAACACAGTTTACCATTACAGACTCTCTGAACTGAAAGTGTTGAACAGATTTGCAATAGACAGGGAATTTTCTTTCTTTTAACTTTCTAATTAGCTTCAACTGATTTTGAAATTACAGTCACCTGCAATTACAGCCTGAAGTCTGCTACTACATCATCATACATCACATGCTGCATGTTTCCTTGAAAAGCCTTTCTGGTGAGATTAAATCTTTCTCAATGTTGACCATTTATACAACATAAGTCTACTTTTAGGCCACCAAAATGTACATTCAGTATTTATGTGAGGAAAATTTGATATGCTACATAAGTGTACAACAAATGTATTACTCCCTCTTTGTTACCTGCTTTTAACACAGACTTTGCTAGAAGAGAAGAGGTTAAGATTAAGAGCATTTTGCAGCTGATTAATATATTTTGAATGCAGAAACAACCTTTTTCATTCTGCAGTTGGACTCTTCCCAAGTCTACTGGTAGAGTATATGAAAATTTGCTATTATGCACAATGCACTCCAACAACTGGGCATAACATTCATTAGACATCACTGCATTGATACCATATTGCTAATAAGTATATATTTGTATGGAACACCTCTTATTTAAATGACAGAAAAGCCAAAGAAAACAATAAACAGACTATGCTAAATTGTTTCTCTAAATTCTTATTAAAGCCTTGCAAATAGCAGTGAATAAAGTTTAGGATATATGAACAATCGATGCAAATATAACCGTATCTATTTTAGAAACTGTCTTCAACCCCTCTATGAGAATTCCACAAGTAGGATATATTTTTCACTTACTCTCTTTCCTTCTGTATGATTTTCCTCATCTCAGCCAAATGCAAATTTAAGACTGATACATGTATTAAATCATTCTCTGTTGTCTTAGCTGTAGTGTCCAAAATTATTTTAGGTTCCTCCAAATAAATGCCGGGAAATCCATTGGGGAAGAAATCAGGAGGCTTTGGGGTGAATTTTTTATTGTCATTGTTTACATCCTGAGAAAACAAAAATATGACACCTGAGAAAAGCATATATATGAAGGAAAAAGTCTAACATGGTTCCAGCTGAGCCTGCCAAGGCTCTTTCAGATTTAAGCAACATAGGAGAAAAAAAGGAAATAGGTAATATCTTAGACAGTTGGACTGTATATGGGTGGGATGTGCAAAAAAAGTCCCTATATTTGAGTCACTCTCATTCTGTGATATCTCACACCTTCTGTTATGACACGCTTCATATCCAAAATATTTCTAATGTGTCTTTACTGAGGAAATACATTCCATTTATCTTTTGTTGGCTATAACTATGATGAAGACAGAATCCTGGAACTAATAAAACCAGCAATGCAATTATCCATATAAATAATGTATTGAGAAACTCTAGATTATGAATACTTGAACTTTTTACGTAAAGCATTTTGAAGCAGTTATACAAGTTTTTCATATGGAACAAAGTATATTGATATCTATTTTGAAGATACATGTTTTGCATACAAAACATGAACAAAACTAATATAAAATTAGGAAAAAATGTTAAAAATAAAATACACTTTTTTGAGGAAGACTGAACGTCTCTTAGAAATGTATTTGCTTTACCACATCTGAGGAATTTTGTTTGAAAGCTAATCTCATTTTAGCAGTTTACTGACAGTGTTCTTTCACATCACTCTGTTCTTTTGAGTTTTACGAAGAATTCTCAAAATTTACATCAGAAAACACTAGAAACCACTGAAAAAGATAAGAATGTTTCCCATTCACATATAAAGTTTCAGTTTACTAGTAGAAGATATTTTATATTACGAAGAAATAGTTACAGTATATTTTGTGGTATTTTCTTCCAATGGCACATTTGTCGGCCTGAAAATATGAAAGACATGTTTTTTTTGGCAAAATTTATTCTTGCTACTAGCACAATATTTTTTCCCAGATTTCACAGGAATACAGTATTGTTAATACGCATTAGAGAGTAAAATTTCTGAACAGAATACATTCAGATCCAAGATCTTGGCAATTTCCCTTGAACTGAAGTACAAATTGTCCTGCTTTCACCAATGCTGGGAAAAACATTTTCCTGCAGTGTATGAAAAATTATCTATGTCTACAGTGACTGCCATGTATCAGACAACATATACAGTTATTACATGGTGCTGTCTATGAAGACTCTACAGTGCATTCCAAGGCACAGAATTAAAGGTAGTTAAACGCGAACAAGTACTTCAATTTTTCACTAATATAAGTGGATCTTTTGTACAGAACTAGGAGCTGTTTAAACAATGCTGATACTTGATTTTGTAATTCTTTGTCACAACTTAATTTCTCTCCTTATCAAACAAAAAGTCTTGCAAATTTGCAGAGAATTTGCCTCACCTCTTCTCATGTTTTTGAAGTTCAGGAGAATTAAATGACTTTATTTTAGGAGCCAAGAACCTATTTGCTTTTTTGGAGGGGAAAAATAATGGGACTATACAAAATATGATTAATTCAGATGAGAGGTAATCTTACTGTAAAATATGATAGAGAATCAAAACAATACTGTAAATTATTGGATAGAACAGTCTGTCTCTGTTACTTAAATGTCTAGTCATAGTACAAGGGTATGAATTGTTTTCTGTATTTTTCTGTATTAGGAATATTTAGATGGGAATGTAGGAATAAAAAGGGTTTTGCTAGTGAATGGATCAGGCAGCATATTGGTCAATATGCTTGAAAAATCCCATTCTTATATACACATCCATACTTTGCCACTTCTTCATGAACCAGAAAAAGGATACCCCACTCTTTACCTTCTTTGTGTCTTCTGCCCCAGGAATTTTGGTGATTTTGTTTAGGTCTTTCAGAGGTTCTGTTTCCAACCATGTTAACAGGTTTCGGTCTTTTATAATATAAGATATTTCTGAGCAACTGCATTCTGTTTTCCAAGCACTTCCATTTTCTAAGTATTCCTTCTCACTTACTAAATCCTGATTTATTTTTTTAAGCATACTTAGCTCTTTTATGACACTTTCTAATTTGACTCTCAATTGTCTTGCTTCCTCTCGTGCTTTATTTCTTTCTCCTCTAACTTTGCTCCATTTCTCCCTCCAATTAGCGGTGCAATCTGACCACCAGCGCATGGTCTTCTCCATTTGGGCAGCTCTGGCTTTGACTTCTTCCAGTTCCTGAATTTTTAATGTTTCAAAAATTTCCCAATCACTGCTGTAATTTGTATGCATATGTGCATAATGAGGTGAATATTGGTAGAAACTTTGAGATGGAAGGTTTGAATGACATAGATGGTCCCCAGGTTGCCAACATCTATCTAATTTATCAGGTTGTGTAGGTTGGGTTCCATAAACCTCTATCTCTTCCATTTGTTTCTGAATAGTGTCTAAATTCATGTTTTGATTCATCATCTAATTTCACTCCTAAAAAAGACAAAGACAGACAATAGTTTAGCTTTAATTAATCATCTCATATGAATAACCTTCAACAGTTGGGTTTTTTAATATTGTAATAGTGAGTTAACAATGCTGCTCATGTTTTAGAAACATGCTTTATCAACAAGAAATAGCTATGCAAATATCTTTTATTTAATACTTTTTGAGTACAGCATAAACAGACGTACATAATACTTGGCTAGAATTTGCTTGCAAAGGAGGTAATTAAATAATCATAGTGCTCTCAAAAACGTTTGAGTCTAAAGAAAACAGACAAAAGCTTTTTTCCTTCAAGACAAGATTGAGTTTAATCAATATATATTTTAAATATCTAATAAGAGGAAGTTATTTGTCTAGAACTACAATCAGAAATCACTTGTCTTCTTTTTCAAAGAAGGAATTTCATGCCAGGCAACACTTGCCTTATAATTTGCATACCCAAGAAAAAAAAAAAAAAAATCAAAACCCCTGTGAATTTTGGAATTTCTTTTTCTCAAGGGAAAAATCTAGCATTCTATATAGGGGTCTTTATTTTGCTCTCTGCATTCCAGAAGATTTCCAGGTAGTATATTCTTATATTACTCTTGAAAGTGTAGCACTATCCTGCTGTACTGTACATTTTACCTCATAGTGAAATGACTCAGCTAGTAAATCTTGTTGCATTCTTTTTCATTATTTATCTTTTCATTATTTATTACTTATTTGGCCCAGAAGAAAAACAGTTTCTCAGAAATTGCTTCCCTACCCCAGTGCTGAGAAAATGCTGATGTGGACAGTCTGTAGACTTGGTTTTTTGCCTCTTGATTACATTAAAAACAAACCAGAGCAACCAACCAAACAAAATACAGACAAATAAGCTAACTTAAAAATTTTACTACTTCAATAGAAGACTAAGTTGTTTGAAGTAAAAAGGAAATTGCTTTTATATTGTGATACCCATTTGTAAAAAAAAAAATAAATAGTTTATATGTTACAGCAATTAGTGCTAACACCTGCATTTGAAGTGCAGGCCAGTGCAGTAAACAAAACACTGACAAGTAGATAGTTTTGACATTATGATTCAGTTATGTCTCATTTCAACTGAAAAGTTTTTGCAGGTTTTGTTCCAGTTTTCCAGCTGTTTGCAACTTTTCCATGATTTTCAGGACATTTATTTGCCATTTGTTAGAAGCTTATGGAGAACTGTTGTAGTGGAGTATGGATGTGAGAGGAGGAAAAGGACAATTAAGGACTCCCAGTTCCCCTCATTATCACTCTCTGGTGTAGTACCATCAAACCCCACAACAAGAGTACACAGATGTAGCAGAGCTTCTGCCAAAGCTTCATCAAGGTTGAGTCTTTCTTGTTTCTTGACCTGCTTCCAGCAATTTAATTTGAATAAGCCTTATCCAAGATATTGCCACCCACAAACTTGTATGACGCCCAGTAGAGCCAAAGTAACTAAATATTAAACTCTTGCAGTCAGTTGTTAATTTAACTTCTGGATTGTGGTAATGACTTTGTTTCCCAAAGAGTTAATTCAAAACCAACCAAACAAAACTACAGTAAATTGTACATACATAATACATAAAACATATTACATAGTATAATAAATACATAATGAAATAGCTGAAACTTTTGGATTTTTAAATAGTACAATAACATTTTCTTACTTTTTTTGTGTCTGTCCCAAACTAGTAGATATCTACAGAAATTTTATTACACTTTTCACACTCAGTAGGTTTTTTTCAGTGGATTTTTTCATTAAAAGAAGGGAGAACTTGGGGAATGCAGAGTCTTCAAATCTTAAAAGAAGGAGAAATAAGAATGGAAATATTTTTCTTTGACTGAAAATTTGAAAGACCTGAGAGTTACTCATGAGTCAGAATAGCCTCTTGCTGATGTTTCATTACAGGTTTGAGCTGATTTTGTTATCTGACATTCAGTAGTATTTCCAAACTGGAGAAATGTTAAGCTCACCGAACATGGGGTACTGAGAAGAGTCACTGGTCAGGAATTCTTGCTACCCTCCACTGTGATGGCTCAAGTGTCCTTGAGGCTGGGACACTGTCAGTCAGATCAAACTTACTGCTGCAATAATTGAAGTAGGCTTGTACATAAGCTAGTGGTCTCTTAGGCTTCTAAGAATTTTATGACAGGCTGAACCTCGCCTGCACTTCTCAGCATGGACAGATGATACAAACTCTGTACCTAAAATTCAAAAAAGTTAGGAACTGAAATAGGCCATTCCTCCTCCAGAAAACAGAACTGCTGGCTCACTACAAGGTGGTAAGGAAAAGGAAGTGTTTCTATTTGTATTGACTTCCCTATGTGCTCTTCAGAAAATCTAATCAAAACAGGTTTTTAGGTATTCTCTTTAAGACTGCAAGAGGTAGAATAAAGTACCACTTTTTCATTAAAAGAGAAAGATCTCAACACAGTCCATTTCAGTGGCTGGCTGACTCAGGATAAAAACAAAAAATAATAGAAATATTTGCTGGATAAGTGAAACAGGTAACAGGAATTTTATTAAAAGTATGAATTATTAAGATTTGTGTTTGTATCTATTTTTAAAGAAGTGGATTAAATATTAGTTTGAAAGGAAGCAAAGATTTAAAAACTAGAAATATGTGTCAATTATTGTAGAAGTTCTGAAACTGTCAAAAATCTCACAGTTTCAGAGAGATGATTAGGATGGACTTATTTATGGTTCATATCAATCTGTTCTTTCATGTTCTCAAAAATATTGCACTGATGAAATAATAATAAAACCAAGACCAACAGTCCAACTGATGATTGTTGTAGTATTGAATCTGTTGATACTGAATCTTTAATCATCCTTACAGTTATACTGGTATTTTAAAAAAGGAATAATTCTCTTATCTGGTGTATGACCACCTCATAGAAAACATCATATATCTACATTGAACTCTGAAAACTCTTATCTATAAAATATCTGTATATTATATATATGTTACAGTGGGAACAAGAATAATTTTTAACTTGTATGTTAAAGATAATTCAAAGAAGAAAGGTCCGTGTTAATATTGTTAAACACAGATCTCTTAACATCAGAAATTTCACAAGTTTAAAATCGATGAAACAATACTGTGTGGAGCTGGTATTAAAGCCACTACTTCAGTTTGCAGCAACAGACTAGCCAGCACAGCACATGGAGCCTCAGTGAGCATAATTACTTAATAAAAGATAATTGGATGGAAAGATAAAATAAACTTTGAGAATTGGATGAAAATGGGGGTTTTCTGATCAGTGAAGCCTTCTAATAGTTCCACTTCTAATAATTGAGTAATAAGAAGGAACACAACACCCCTTTTAAAGTTGTTTTTCTTAATGGAATAATTTAAAATAAGTATGAACAAAATATATGAAGCAACATTCATTGTGTCATGTAAGTGGGGTGTGATGATAGAGTGAGAACAGAATGATGATTGTTCTCAGAGGAAAAAAAGACACAGGCATTTGGTGAACATGACAAGGAACATAGGTCGCGACCATATTGCGTTATATTGCAACCTTTCCTATTTACCTAATGATCCTAAACACCAGGAAGAAGGAGAAGAGCTCTTGATTTATTTTTGCCAGCTACTGTTTTAGGTAAACAGCTATATATTCACCCTTGGTGGCACCATTAACAAAATCACCAGGAGAGAAAAGAATTATTGCACTTTCCTCATGTTAATACCTGCTCACTGAAATCAGCTTTTTCAGTCAGTTCAGTAGCTAGGTCAGTGCTCGAGGATACAATTTCAACATCCTTTCACTAACTGCATGATTTAACCCTTAGTTACATGTCTCTTAATTACTAAGACCTCAGCCAATTTTTTTTTTTTTAAGGTATTCTCTCTTTACAGAAAATGTCTGCTTCAGATTAAACTAGTTCATTTTCTTTTGTCTAATCTATAAATTTAATAGGACAAAATGAATCATAGAACTGTACATGTTCTTTTCTAAGTGCCACTGAAAAGTCAGAACTTTCCATGGTATTGCTGCAGTTCACCAGTCAACAAACCCTGACAAAGAGAGAAGGCTTAAAGAAAATGGGGTGATGTGGTCATTAGGGGAAGAATTTAGGAAGTGATTAACTCACTCTCTGAAAACTTGGCTGTTTACTAAAGGCTGCTAACTGCCAAGCTATCAACCTCAGAAGAGATCAAATTTTGTGTGTCTGTTCCTGTTGTAAAGTTGGTTTTAATTAATAACCCTTAGGGGTCCCACTCAGTGACTAGATGAAAAATATATTGCCAAGTAAATGATTGAAATGTATGGTGAAAAAAAACATCACACTGGAAAGAGATTCATTATATAGCTCAGTCTAAAAACATACCAATAAAAAAATGTATCTAGTTACCAAAACCCTAAGAATCCTGGCAACATATAGCCAGGAGGTTGATTATTTGGTTAGAAAAAATATAGCACAAAACTCTGAGGCAGAACAAGTACCTGGTTACAGGAGTGGCTTAGACACACAGGGACATAGGATTTACCTCAACAGGCAATGAGAGAGGAGGTCAAAAAAGAGGAGTGGCAAAAGTTCTGGTGAAACAAATTGTATATTTGTGCCATTTTTGTTAAACAGTGGTACAGCACATCACCGACATTCTACCAACTTCATGGAAGGTAAGCTAATCTGGGAAATTTCTCATATGTACTGCAACAAACACCTGGAGGGTGGAAAGAAATCCTTACAGGAGCAGAAATAGTGGTATTCAGAACATATTCCCTGCCTACACTATCACTGGTCTCACAACTGCTTTAAGCCAATGGATTGCTACTTCTCCCTTATCCAGAGAAATATAATCTTAGCATTGATAACATTTTAAGAATAATGCAGGACAAGCTTGGTTTGGTTCAAATCTTGTACAATGCATTTTCCAGCTACTGCATCAACCTCAAAATTATAGGACAGTAGATCAATGGAATAAATTACTAAACCAGAAAATACCCAAGAATAGATCTATTAATACTCTGTGTGGGGATCATATCTGTGAGAACTTGTGAGCTGGCTACACAAGTGACAAACCCCCACAAGAAGAACTACAGAGAAGGAATTCACATCAGTAGCTGCCCAAAATCCTGTTCAAACAGAAATAAAACCATTCTGAAGTCCATAAAATGAGATTGCAATTAAACATAGAACCCAGGAGTTATCTGTGTGCCTCTCCTTTTACAATGAAAAAGGGAACAAGTTAGCAACAAATGAGGTTTGGATAATGTCCATGACCAGAGTGTCTTCTCTTGCAGAAAGTGTGACCCTACAGCATCACCATGGCAACACTGATAATAGGAACATATACCCAGAACATATCTATAACAGATCCTGCATTTTGGAACAACTCAGATATTGCAAATGATAACCCATCTTTAAACTAGTTACAGAAGGAATACAATCTGCAACATCACAAGTATTGACAGTGGGTGATAATCTTACATTAACACTAAGGTCTAAAGTTAACCTGAAATTGCCTATATGTACTTAACACTGGACATGAAGCTGTACATGGTTGTGATCACAACAGAATGAAAGGGCTACTATGGGCACGTAAGAAAACTAATCACATGCTAGTGACCCAGAATAACTGCAGCATATGTACACAATGAGAAAATACACAGCAATTATTTCATAAACATTCCTAATAATCAGTGTACAAGTCAACGTAAATGGACAAAATGATGCTACCACTTCTCATGGCTGTGTATCTTAAAAAACAATCCAGCCTGCTTCTTACTAAAAGTGCCCTTCACTTAATGCAATTGCATTACGTACAAGAGCCTATGATTAGGCCTCCAAAATTAATGACAACGAACATACATTAAACATAACTATCTTATACACTCCTGCACGGAATGAAACCTGTACTAATTATACATCTCTGTGATGGTGGCTACAAAGTCCTTGGCCAAAATGACATGGAGGTTAAAGACATAGTATTCAAAATCTATTGGGTGAAATTGGTATATGAACTGAATGAATTTGATACTAAACTCCTAGCAAATAAATTTCTTGAGATTATGCGACACTGAATCTAGGATAACCGGAATGACTTGGAAAACTCCTAGAGGAAAGAATAGTAAAAGTATGGCAATAATGAACATACAGCTGATCCTAAAGTCTGACATATGCTGAGAGCAGTGCCAATGTGAGTGGTCAGTGGGAGAGCAGACTGTACAAAGAACTCCGTGAACAGGAAGAGACAAGGGCTGATATAACCTGCAGCCAACAACTCCTGCATCTTCAAAAAGCAACTACCTGGCAATTTCCTCAGGTTACACTAACTCATGGAAGCACTACAGACCAAACTTATGAGCTGGAAAGTGTAAATGCCTAAGCTTACCCTCAACGTTTTTGTAGCAGATCCCAGCAGATTGACTGGTGAGGCTTTTGTACTTGTCAGTGTGGTATGGGGGACATTCACTCCATGACAGAGGAGAAAGAATGAGCACTGGCATCAACAGCTTGGTAATTAGTTTATTCATAGAGAAGATATGAATTAGATAACTTGTAAGTAAGAGAACTTGTGAATTAGGTAAATAATGAATTAGTCAGTTCATGTGTTGGACTAGTCTGTACAGAGATGATTCCACCATTGTTTGATGTTTTTATGTTTTGGTGGTGTTGTTTGAGGCAGAGGATTTATATTTTTTAATGGTTTGGGTTTTTTTAATGAGCTCATAAGCTCATAAAATAAAGTTTAATTTACAAAGTACACTGTGCTGTAAATTTGAGAGATCCAAACAGACCATGACATCATATGCATATTATCATACTTCACAAAAATTAAAAGATAGTGTTTTCAAGACTTTTTAATACACAGCCCAAGATTATTCTGATTATTTTTTTTCCCACAGCTATAAAACAATATTGACAATATAAACCATATGGTATATTTTTAAGCTATGTTGTTCCAAACATTGTATTCCTTATATGTGTCATAACTAAATATCAGCCAAAAAATGGCCTGAAGAGATAATTAATGCTAATTGTTAACTTCCTAATAGGAGTTGTGATAATTTTTTCCCTCCTATTTATACTTCTCTAGTTTCCTTTTACCACAAAAATGTCAATAAAGATTTAATTTATTTTCAAAACCTTTTTTATTTCCTTCCCATGTCCAGGAACTAAAACCAGTTATGCTGTGAAAATGATAAGGTATAAAGTTATGTTTTTAACTTCAAAAAGAGAAGTGTTTATGGGTTTGTCAGGTTTTGGTTTAGTAAGGTGGTGGTGTTGTGTTGTTATGCACTTTTTTGTCCAATTAGGAAATCTTAGAAGTGCCTGAAAAAACTTGGTTTTCTTAACACATCAATTTGGATACTATGATGTTTTAAGTGTCCCTTTGAAATAAAATGAGATCACAGTGGCAATTCATTAATGTCCTGATATATAAGACTAAAATTATGCAACCTCATCTTTCTTCCATACCATATCATCAGCCTGAATATTTTAAAGTGCAAGAGACAATGTGTTGTGGTTTAAAGGACAACAACTTTTTTTCTCCTTCCTGGGGGGGGTTCTTTGTTTTCCTACTTCTGCCGGGACACGGTTTCCAGCAGAGGTGAGGAGCCCACGGATTGGCTAATTTTAAGATGGGCA
>VZTR01032754.1:58972-100087 GCA_013400775.1 Chaetops frenatus
ATATGAGTGAGCCCTTGGATGACAGTTGTGGGAAAAGCTGTAACCAGGGGAAGACTTGTGTCACATGTGAACTAATATCCTTTCTGGGCGGGAGTTCACAGTGATATGGATTCTACAAGAGACTTATGCGTCTTGTGGGAAAAAATCTCCATGGTGAGACAAGAGAGACTCTTCTTCCAATTGGACTGATGAAAGCCTATTTCAAGAGTGGTAAATTGACCAGGGGTTTTCTAAGTTTGTTTCTCTGTGTTGTTGGTGAGAAGGATGGTGGTAAAGGAAGATAAATGAGGTGGGAGAAAGGAACCATCATGGGTGAGGGGCTGGGGGGAGGAAGAAGAAACCACCTGGGGGTTGATTTTGATTCTGTTGTTTTTTTTGTTAATAAACTATTTTTATCTTTGAAGTTTAGGCCTGTTTTGCATTTCTCTTAATCCTTATTCTCATAAAATCACTACGCTACACTCTCGCCTGGTGTGAGCAGGCGAGCAAGTGAATGTGAAACCGCTACACAATGTCAGGCCTAAATCATAGTTTCTGAGTTCTTTAATTGTCAAAGTTCCTAAAGGACAGGATAAAAACTCAAATGATTTACCAAAAAAAAAAAAAAATAGAACTGAAGAACAGAAAACAAAAATATTTAAGAGGTTTGAGAGAAAACAGTACAGAGAGAAGCGCTAAGTAGTGTTCTACATTTCTTATATGTCTGACCAAATTTATAATCCTGGGAACACAGAATATCACTATTTTCCTCGTTATTTCTTTATGGTATAAACACCTTTGCCTTGAAAACAAATTAATAAATTTAATCTCAGGAGAACACTAAAAGACTCCAGAGGCAGAAAAGGTGTAGGACCAAAGGTAAGTAAGCCCTTGATAGTAGAATCTATGCAAAACTGAAGTCTGATCCCAATTCTGAGTTGATCAACACTAGATGATGAGATGGAATAATATGAAAGAGGGACAAGACAAAAGCAGAAACCCAATTTTCAACTTGGTCTTCTATTAAAAAATCTATAAACAAAGTTTGCCGGCTATGCTATCAGGTCTAAAAAGTTAAAAACTAGAAAGCAACTTCTGGAAAATGGTAGTTCTGCAGGGAATATTGCATTTTACTATGATACAAAACATTGTGACAGACAAGGCATTTCTGAAGTAACCCCAGAAAGTGCATTGTTATATTAATTGTTTACATATAGCTAGAGGTAAAGGATGAGCAGTAAAGACAGTGACTGAAAGACAATAAACCACAGAAGAAGCAGTAAGTGAAAGGAGGTCTCAGAAATGGCTTAATCATTTTTCTACTTTAGTAGACTATCCCGAAACCAAAGGAAAATAAAGTGATCACCATAATGCTGAAACAAGTATTTTACACAATGCAACAGGATTAAGTGCACTGCTTCTTGATATTTCAGTATTCATTGTAATAACCAAAATTCTCTGGCTCCAGAGGAGGTATCCTTTCTATTATTAATAGTAGTTTGCTTCTCCTGAAGGTTTTAATAAATCACATGAAGACAGGTAAAATTGCAGATATATATAATTTATATCTTCAAAAAAGAAACATGAAGTAGCCCTAAGTGGCCCTTAGGCTGGCCATGCCCCTCACATTGCCAGTTTGTCCTAATTTGCTATCCTTTTCCAAAACCTATTTCCATCCTTTGAAATAAGATTTACAATTCCACATGTAAGTCATCCCATTCATTTTAAAGAAAATAAAACTTCTAGTGTGACAGAAATTCTTGTGAAACAAAGGCATGGGATATGATGGTCTTAATATGATGGTCTGAGCAAGGTGGATGTATTAGATGGTCTCAAATGTCCCCCCTAACATGATTCTCTGGGCAGTGTGATTTCTGAGGAGCTCTACAAGCCTGTTTCTCACAGTTTTAACAATGGTCCCTTGACATCCAGGAAATGAGACAAAATTGAGATCACAAATTGTGAATCTCATAAAATGTTACTTTTAGCCAAATGGATCACAAAACACCATGTAAGTAAGGAAGAGCCAAAATAAGCCCATTTTGTAACAACACTGAACTGCCTTGAAAGCAGCAATTCTGCACTGTTGTCAGGAACCAGCTGTAAGGAACATGGAAAAAGAAAAAAGAAGACTATATCCCCCAAATCTATTCTGCCAACAGAAACTTCAAATATGAGAACACTGTGTATGAAAGAAAGGGGTGAACAAGATAACCAAGCATTCCCAGATACTTCCCAGGCTGAAGGTCAGTTCTAAGCACAGGCGGAAACAATCCAGAAAAAATATGCCTGTAACAGCAACAATTAGTGTCTTGCAGGAAACATTTACTTTTTAAGGAAGAAGAATGTGAGAATTGCTTCTGTAAAATATAGTGAAATTTTCTATGCCAATAGGAGAATTGGACTACAGGACTGGTAAAGCTGACATGGCTCAAAGCTTTTAAGAACTGACTGGTTATTTCTTTCCACAGAATAAAAACACCCCTAGGTTCTATTAACTTACACTAAGACACTATAAAAAAGGACTCGTTCCATTTTGCTGTGGTGCTGTGTTCTGTCTTCCCTTTTTTCCTTTTGCCATTTTCTTTCCATGTCTAAATATCCATTTTAAAGTAAAATCGTCTTCAGTTTTTCATTTTTTTTAAAACACATGCATAAAATATATCTTGTATAATATTATACAGACTATATACATACTGTAAGCATATGCATTCATAAAAAAGACAAATTGTAAGGTAGTCACAGATTAAAATAAATGTAAAGACTAAACAAATGTTACTCTTTCTCTTTTTTTTTTTTTTNAACTCAAAACAGTTTGGATACTATTTCTTCAGATGAGAAAACCAGAATTATATACTTAATCTGATTTAGGTTAGCTGGTAAATAGAAAAGATTACATATCATTGCAATATCTTTCAAAGTCTGTTACAGCAACAAGCTGATGTTTCTTCACATCTTTGAAGCTGTATTCAAATCCTTAGGGTTAAATATGTGTAACATAAATATTTGTGCATAGAGATGCTGTCATTTATTACCCACAAGGCCAAAAGAAGCTCTGAAGTACTGCTTTAAATATAATCTACAGTAACTTCATTTCCCCAAGAATGTTTTGATTACAAACTTTCATAATATTTCACCCATATTTTTTATACATTCATGTCTGCACTATTGGTACTTATTCCTCAGCTACTACTTGAAAAAACGTATTACATAATCAGATGATGCAGGGAGGGAAAGGAGTGTGTGTGAAACAAACAACTTCCCATACGGTCTCAAAAAGAACTAAGTATTAAGAAGAAGTTAAACCAAGCATAATCCAACTAAATTTGGTGGCTTTTGAGATAGTTTGCTTGACTAGCTTCCCTTTGAGATTTGATTATCACTTTTTATTAGGATATGCTCAATGAAAAAAAGAGGCAAAATAAATTTCCTAGGTAGTTAGGATAAATATGAACTGTCAAAATTCTAGATCCTTTTAGAGTAAATTACTTACAAACAGGTTTACAAAACCTAGTGTAAACTTCTGAGTTAAACAAGTAGCCAAGTCCCCTAAATTCTAACCTAATCTCAGTGATTTGATGTGAAGATTGGTAATCTCCATGGAATGTATTGTCTGAATTATATTAGGAAAAACAGGTTATGAATCAGAATATTAATAATAACTTCAACTAAGAACAGATTCAGAGTGTATTTAAAATCAGGCAATGGTTAATTCATACAAAATAATTCATATCAGTTAAAGGTCTGGTCTAATAGGTATCTTCTGAATAGCATAGAGAGATTTCTTTAGAACAGTAGTAATCTGTTGTTCAAACCTAAAACAGGTAATTGCTTCACAAGAATAGGGTTCACATTAGTTAATATTAGTCCACTACACTGAAGCACTATCTTTTTTAAAGCTTATGGCTAAAGATACAAGTGAACTCTTCCTGTGATTTACAGAAACACCTATAGGCATCTTGTTCTTCAGGCACAATGAAATTTGCTCTGAATCACATTAATTTTTTTTTTTTGTTGGTTTTTCAGCAGTTTCACAGCTAAGACTAAGAATAACCAAATGTGGGAGTCTTCCTCCTCTGTTTTCGCAGAAAGTGGAGTAAGTTAGTTTCAGTGAGTGTTTAGTGTGACAAACATTTTTTGACCCATATTGAAATGACCCACAGCACTAACAGGGTCATAACCCCCTTTACAGTGAAAAAGGAGGATAAGCAGGTAGCTCCTTGCACCACTCAGCTTAGTTACAGTAGAACCAATAGTCAGCCACAACAGAGAATCTCAAAAGACTCAGCTTGATCCGAGTTGTCAGTGAGTTACTACAGGATATGAGCTCAGACAGTGTGCACAGGCACTGCCTTGCTTATACTGACTGGCAGCCCTTCAACATGACAGAGAAGAGTTTCTTGCATGGATTTCCCCTGAACTTTTCAGAAAGAGTAAAGACTACAGAAATGTAGGGAAATAATACCCAAGATATACATCATCCAAAAGGTTAGATGTGCCTTTGAGTATGTAATTCATAATTGGTCTTAGAAGTCTTTAATATTTACAAGCATTAAAGCCAGATGTAAGTTAAAAGTCAAAGAGGACAAGAAAACTAAAAATATCTCATTCAGCTGGTGATTTTCATCCAGGGTATTAGTTAAACAATTTAAGATATATGAAACATAAATATTTGCAAATAAGCTATAAATAAGCTTATAGCACACAATTAAGACTAAAGGCCATTGAATCATGGCAAATTCTCAAGGATTAAATTCCTTTCCCAGCTATTGATAATATTAGCATTCTAGTACCTAATGTTTCATTTATTTATGTTCAAAAGCCAAAATCACCTCTGCCACTGTAATTTCTTATTGAATACTGTTGAGGAGGTTCAACTACTCCTAAACGCAACTGAGGACTTCAGAGAACTGTGGGATTTTTACCACATTTTTCAGATTGGGCTACAAGTTAATTCAGCTGGGTTTTTTCAGCCTCAAAAGGATGTTAAAAAAAGGAAACTGAAGATAGACTAACTATTCTGAAGAGCACTGTATAGAACAAGAATTAGGTCAGATGAAATGCTAAAATTTGCTAGTCCAAACTGTAGAGGTCACTTAAATGTATAGAGAAGCCTCATTATTTAGACAAAATGATCACAATTTTATTTTCTAGAGTTTGTCCCTAAATTCTAACTTCATCTATGTTTCTCATTTGGAAAGTGACCTCAAACTGGATAGCTTCAGTTTAATTTACAGATTTTTTTTCTTCCTAAAAAAGCCCTACTGAATTGGGGGGCTGTTTGTGGTTTGTTTTGGGGGTTTTTTTTGGTGTGGCTTTTTTGTTTTTTTCTTTCTGTATTTTATTTTATTTTCAATAAAGCATGAAGATGTAATGGCATATCCCTGGAAAAGTTAAGCTTCTAATCCATACTTACTCCGAGAAACTATTCAGGTCCTTAAAATCCTTGGCAGTATCTTAAAACCATATGCTTTATGATATGAGAGATCAAGAATTGTCTTGTTAGAGCTGAAATCATTTATGATGTTTTCCTATTCAAAACATGACCTACTTTTAAAAGAAGTTTCATAACATTGGGAGTAGAGAAAATTAATCACAAATATCTGATGATTTGTTTCAGACCAAGACATAAAACATTCCAATGCTTATTAGGACACAAACCAATTTTTCATCAAAACACTACTCAGAGCCTAGAAAAAAGTGATTTTCCCACCCACATAAGTAGAGAAGTAAGAACACTCATGAATATTTTGTTTTCTCTGGGTCAGAGCATATCCCTTTGGCTGGTTCAACTACTCTGATACAGTTGTATTAGAATTAACAAATCTGTTGCGTGGACATGTTTTCAGTTTTATCAGAACAGTTTTAGAAGGCATATCTTTATAATTAATTCTTTTAAGAATGTTCCTTACAAAAACATTGCTACTTGGGCATTTATATGTAATTATTCTTATTTTTCCCTAACCAGTCTAGTATTTTAACACCATCTCATGTCTTTTAATAGCTCAAGGACTGAAATTTAATGTTTGTGTGATTTAATGCTGTAAAATATTATCCTGGGATGATGCCAACTCCATTAATCATCTTTGAGTGAAATGGAAAAAGGAATAATATACATTGTGACTTTAACCATGATTCCACAGTTACAAGAGTGGTCAAATAAAATAAATAACACAGTACCATCCAGTGTATCCTAGATGTCACCTAAATGCATAAAGAAGGATGTCTATTTATTCTCTCAGTGCCCACTCATTGTAGGTCAATATGTCATCCCACTAAAATATAAAAAATTAGTTTAATAAGTGGTGACCACCCAGTGTGGCAGAAGAGAAGTTGGCATCCTTTTGCAAAAATGGACACCTGCAAAAATTGTGGAGAAACATTCAAGTCAACTGAAAATACATTTTAAAAGAAATAATAAAAACAATAGGAGCTTTCATGAAAATTCCTCCATGGTATTCCTCCAGTAATGTGGTTGACATTAAATAAGAATGGGCTTGGTAAAAAACCCAGTCTTATTTTAACCCAGAGTAAATCAGACCTAGATTACTTAATCAACATGAGCATAGAATCAAGCTGTTCAGGAAGCATAATTTTCATAATAAACCAGTCAATTAAAGATCATTGTATGGACTAGCAAGAGAATAGGAGTGAATAGATTAGGTGAGCCACTGGAACAGGCTTCCCCAAGAAGTTGTGGATGTCCCATCCCCAGAAGTGTTCAAGGCCAGGTTGGATGGGGCCTTAAGAAACCTGCTGTACTGGGGGCTTCCCTGTCCCTGGTCATGGTATTGGGACTAGATGTTCTATAATGTCCCTTCCAAACCAAAACGTTCTCTACGAATCTATGATTCCATGAATATCAAATTTGTACACTTCAAATGGTTCCAATATCTACCTCTCTGGTGTTGAAGTAAACGACAGTAATTTAACCCTGTTCATTAACAGCTCCTTTAGTGTATTCATTTTCAAGTGATTTATTTTTCAGATTTACCCAAGGTTAACATTAGTATTTTATACTTAAGGTGAAAGAGTGGCCTCAATTCAAAGCTGGCTACATGCAAATACACAAAAAACCACCCCCAGAAATCTAATTTCCCATTTTTCAATTTCAATTTTTTGTCGATATCTCTGGAAGTGATATGACCAGTTCTATTAATGATGCCTAATATATTTTGGAAATTCATTTATCTTCATTATATTATAGAAAGAACTGCATTCAGAAGCACAAAACTAATTTTTTTAACAACACAGGAAATCTAAACCAAAAACTAGGAGTCTAGCTATATGTGTATTTATAGCAGTGTCTGATTAATAAAATACTTGTAAGAATCAGTGAGAACTAAAACAAACAAAATGCAACTATCTGGATAATCACTAGGAAGCCCATTACTACTATTTGCTATATATGCTTATTAAACTCATAAACATTGCTTTTGAAATTTGATCCTTGGTTCTCATTGCTGAAGGATCATCCACAGTGTCTCACACCATCTCTGATACTTGCCTTTAAAATAATGACAGACTGAATATCCCTGTCCAGTATCAAGAAATTGTAGTATCAAAAAAATATATTTCATTGCATTGGAATAACACCATACAGCTCAGACCTCATTTTTCTTATCCCATCTTCAGATCTTTTCTGAAGGAAGTTAGGATTATACAACTCATTATTGAGTTGCATAACTTACGAAAATAGAAACTCTGTGAAAACAGTGCTTTCCAACAAAAAATGCAGTATGAATTTCTGCAAACTCATAACAATATTTTCATGGCACTTATGTCCTTAATACCACACTTATTAAAAGGTATTAAAGTTTTACCAGTTTATGGCATTACATATGCATTTCACAAAGTAATTTAAAAAAAGTTTTCAGTATTAAAACTGTGTAATCTGTGAAATTTCTGCATTTATACTAATTTCTTAGTCAAAACTAAGAAATAACTTTAACAAACTTAGAAAATTTTAAAAACTTACCTGTTTATGGTAAGTGAGGGTTCAACTACACTTGAAAAACAAGTTATGTTTAATTGGATGTTAGAAGTATTACCACATAACAGTAGCAAAAAAAATAGAACAGAAAAATCTAGCTAGATATAACTTACTCACATACCTCAAATACTGTTTTCTGATCTTCAGTACTTTTTCTGGGCATTTTAGATTGTTTTCCTTCTTACCATCAGCATGATAGTAACTCATACTTTGTTCCTGAAGAGATTTATAGAAATTAAACCTTAAACCCACAAGCTTAAGAACCCTTACCCTCTGAGTTTGCTGGGCTCCTCTTGCTTCTCAGTGTAACAGACACATGTGTAAACAACAGAATTTCCTGCATCCTTTTCTCATCTGCACTGTACTGGGACTTGGCCAATTGGATTATTTACAGCATTAAGGCCACTCCACAGTGACTTGAAAAAGATTCTCATTGGTCAGGCATTATCAAAACTAAAACCACATTTTTCTTTTAAGTACAAGTCATTTATACAAAACAAAATTTTTGTCATACTGTTCTTCACTAAGCATTATTTGTTCAGTTTTTATTTCTCCCTCCCTTTCTAAACTGAAGACTGTGACCCCAGTCCCCCAAATATTATGTATAAGATGAAATTAATTATTTGAATCACAATACTTAAGCACAGGTCCTAAAACTTAACCAAATTGGGTGGATTCTTGTTCCACTGCTTGCTTCTGCTATCCCTCCTGAGTTTTAAATAGCTTAAAATAAGACTAGTTTTTCATTCAGCTGGATGATATAAACTTAAAAATACATGTATTTTCATAATTAGCTCAGCAATTAGCCAGGGGCTCTTGGAAGTTATTACAAAAACTGTAGTATTCTAGATTATCAGGGAGGTGAGAATACCAAGGCAAAGAAAGTTAGAAAAGAGACCACAAAACTTTGAAAAGCTCTTTTTGCATTAAAATTTAGAGTTACATATGAAAATATAAGGTAAGATATATTTTTTTCTGGAATACAAACTCCAACATTTTTGTAACCAACCTGAAAATGCATGACACCACTGTCCCAAGCCTGATATCACAGGCTACCTAATTGGCAGGTCCTCAAGGCATAAAACTGATATAGTTAGACACAGCTGGAATGATTTGCCATAGCTGTGAAAAGCCAAATATTTCTCATTAAAAAAATCCCTCATAATGTACAGAATACTGACAACTCCTTTGTCACAATCTCAGACTGAGAAGCCAGATTTCCTTTAGCTTTAAGGGACACAGCTCTACTTCCCTACTAATATCCCTACACTTTTAGCAACACTATAGCAGGTAGTCTTTCTGTCATGAACAGTAGCTACAGCTGCAAGACTCCTCTTGTCTGACACTAGGACTTCTAAATTTTTTTTTTAATTATTTTAGAGAAATAAACTAGCAAATCCTCCCACTCTTCCATGACTCACAAAATCTATTCCACTGCCAGGAGATAAAAGACACTGCCTTCCAAAAGACAAAAGTTAAATAGGTGAAAAAAAATCTCTCTATACATTTGGGTTAAAAAAACAAACCAACAAAAGTCAGGAACCAAAGGAAAAAAACAACCAACAAAATCCAAAGCAAAAAATGTAACTCCATTCTGAACAACCCCAAACTGAAGAAAAAAAATCCAAACCAAAACTAACATCACAACAAAACAAAACCACAAGTCTGTATCAAATTAAAAGCAAACACACACACAAAAAACCCCCAGCCCAACAAAACCCAAATCCAAACAATAAAATAAGGCAACAACAGCTACTTTATGCATCTTGCATGGCTTCTTTAGCAACTAAATAGACCCCGTCTCCCACTAGACTACTCTCCGGCTACATTCCATTACCTCTACTGAAGGAAATCGCTTCACATTTTAAAAAATCAAGTTATATACACGTCATAACTTAAACTCCTAACTACTCACATTTCAACCCATTCATGAGATTTCCCATTCGTTTTCCACCATTCTTCACTTGCAATAATCTCTGAGCACATCCAAGGATGCTGTTCCATCGCCCATATTCAAACAAATTCACGATTTCTAAAGAAATTGATGCACATTTATTTTGTCTGAAAGGAAGGGAAGCAACTTGATCACAATTGAAAATGTCTTTCCAAGTGAAGATCTGTAACAGAAAATTTATCATTCAAAAATAAATAAACAATTTAAAAAGTGTCAGTGTAGCATGGGAAGGAACTAATACTTCTGGAAGTGTCATTTAAATATCTTTTGGGAAGGAAAACTGTACTGCTCAAGAAGAAAAGGCACAAAAAAGACTTATGTATAACAGACCAATAGTAAATAGTAAGGCTATAAAAAACCCTCAGCTTCTATTCTGTTGCATTCTGTTGTAATCAGCAATTCTTGGAGGAATCTGGATTTTATACCATTTTTAAAAATTAATCCAAATTTAACTAAAAAAAATTACTTTAAATTTGGCAAGTTACCGGGCTATTTTTTTATCTTTATTTGCAAATATATTCTTGGTTTTTAGTCTCATTTGACCATTTACCTTGATGCTGTGTCACTGCAATAACTGCAGAGCAGATGTTGCCAACATGCAAGTTTGCTAACACGTGACCTTCACATACAGAGCTGAATTGTCTTCCTAGATGTCTCCATGTATGTAAAAAATTCTTAGTTCATACTAAGAACATTCACATATGCTCATCAAGAGAATGATGAGAAACTTTGGTCATTATTTTTGTAAGAAAATGGTACTGAGAAAATATGATAAAGCCTATAGACAGCATCAATAATCTAGAACGTATGTTTTCATGTATGGCCTTAGCTGTCAAATGTGCTGTTGCAGTCTTGATTAGGGTGGGATAGACTCCCTTCACTTTGAGCACATTTGAACTTTGGCAGCATGCCTGACCTGCTTTTTCCAAGATCCATAGAGAAACATTAAAAGAACATGAAAGCCAAATTTTGAATTTTTAAATGTCAAGACTCATCCCTTTGGGGTCACAAAGGAAGAGACTTGATCCTTTTCAGAATCGCTGAGCCAATGAAGAAGATTAAATAATTTGTCTCAGAGGAAAGTTAGAGCAAGTCTTTCTCAAAACATGGAAGTTTACAATATTTACTGTATTGATGCAATTTCCTTAGCAGATATAAGAAATTACAATTCAAGCCAAAAACAATAAAGCACTTCAAATACAAATGGCAATAAAACAGAACATCCCACTATTGAAAGTGGAAAATAGAGAGGGGTATGAAGCACTAAAATTGTAACTTTTTGAAATTGGGCTTCCTCAAGTATTCTAAAAAAATGCATACATATGCCAGATCTTTTTTGTTGATGGAAGTAATTTTTAATCTTACTATTTCACACTATTCCACATAATTTCATACAAGTGAAACTATAAACATCACACTTCATTTCAATATATAAGAATAGGAGGTTATCATTTACTGTACCTCAACCCAGACATACTCCTTTAGGTGATGAAGACACATAGAAGATTACTTGATGTAGAAGGTACCTTCAAGGTATGGAGCAAATAGAGGCAAAAAAGTCATTTAATTTTGAATCTCATCTCTACAGCAGCATTAGCAAAGCTCAAACTTATAACCAGAGAAGCAAACCTTTGAAGATATAAATACTTACAGAAGAGATAAATCAATTAAGCAAAATTAACAAAATTGAGACTCAACCAAACCTCATGCACAGACTACTCAGTGTGGGAAAACATAGTATGGCTCCTTTTGATAGACAGTCTAGGAAAAAGGCACAGGGTAATTATTTTCTAGAATCTCTCTCTAAAATTAGAAATGCAAGGAAGGGGTAACACTCTCCTCCCATTTTCTTTTAAGTTCTAACACATACTAAACAAGGGACCTCAGCAAAGCTTTGCTTTCACAAGGTTTAGATAGTGTATGTATGGAGGGGAGCCCTATAGGGATGGCTTCTATGAGAAGCTGCCAGAAACTTCACCAATATGGACCCAATGCTGGCTAAGGGCGAGCCAATGCATGATGATGGTAGCACTTCTGGGATAATGTGGTTAAGGGGAAAAACCAAACCCACCCTGCACAACAGCAATTGCATCCAAAGAGAGAGGAGTGAGAATATGTGAGAGAAACAGCCCTGGAGGCACCAAGGTCAGCAGAAGGGGGGAGAGGAGGTGCTTCAATCACTCAGAGTCTCTCCCGCAGCCCATGGTGCAGACCATGGTGAGAAAGCTGTGCCCCAGCAGCTCACCAAGGTCTACAGTGGAGCACAGATCCATCTCTAGACTGGGGAGCAGCTAACAATGTAGTAGGTGGATGTGCAAGGGAGGCTGTGACACTGGGGAAAGCCTGGACAGGAGCAGGTTTGCTGGCAGGACTTGTGACCCCCCCAGGGGACCCACACTGCAGCAGCCTGTTCCTGAAGTACTGCACCCTGTAGAAAGGACTGACACTGGAGCAATTTGTCAAGAGCTGCAGGCCATGGGAAGAACTCATTTTGGAGAACTTCATGGAGATCGGTCTCCCACGGCAGGGACTCCATATTGGAGATTGACAAGAGTGTGAGGAGTCCTCCTCCTGAGAAGGAAGGAGCAGCAGAGACGATGAACTGACCACAACACCCATTTCATGTCCCCCTGAGCTGTCTGTGGGTAGAATTCAAGAATAAAGTTAATCCTGAGAAGAAGGGAGGGGCGAGAGGGGAAGGTGTTTTTAAAATCTAGTTTCACTTCTTATTACCTTATTCTGATTTGGTTGGTAACAAATTAAAATAATTTCCCTGAGACTCTTTTACCCTGATGGCAACTGCTGAGTGATCTCTCCCTGTCCTTAACCCATGAGATTTTCATCTTCTGTCCCCTGCCCAGCTGAAAAGGAAGTGATACTTTGGTTTTGGTTGGCACCTAGTGTCCTGCCAGGGTCAATCCACCTGAATAGACTACATGCAGGCAGGATTTCATGAGTAAAACTATTTATGCATGTAACACCTCACTCCTAGCTAAGTAACTTTAAAACAGATCATAAAACTTTAAAGCAACATCCAACAGCAATGAATTAAAAAAAAAACCCAAAACGGTTTCATGCTAGCAGAATGATAAAGCATAACAGGAAGACGTTTATCTAGGGCTAATATTTTCCTCAGCTTGTTAGTTTTCAGTTCTGACTTTGCCTGTGCAAAGTTAATTTAATTCACAAATGCAAACAGTGATAGCAAATAATTGTAGATGATTTATCTTGTACAGGTCTATGCTGTTGATTGAACTTCTTTGCTTATTAGAAGTGAAAGAGGAAATAACTATGTATTACATTTGACGTGTTGGGCTATTAATACTTTTCAGCACATTTTGTGGTAGCAAATATGTGGCAAGCAAAGTTGTGGTAAAATTACTTACACACTTAAAGATTCTGAGTAAATATAAGCTTCACTTTCTGTTGTTCATTACACTACTTAGTGAAAATTAACATACAACACCTGAAAATGGATTGCTTATTATATACAACTATACTTCAAAAAGCTTCAGCTTGGCAGAACTATTACTGATTCTCAACAAGAAATATTAGTAGGGCAGGTTATAAAAATAGGCTCTAAATTTGAGGATTCCTCTTCACTGGAAGTTATTTCCACATGATACCAGAACTTAAGTGTTTTCTGGTTAAGAAAAAAAAATAAAATCAATACTAGCCACTTCAGTAATTTAATCTGTTCCTGATTTTATTCCAGGTGTTTCCTGGCCAAGTGATGGCTCTTTTCACAAGGGCATGTAGGGATAGAGCAAGGGGCAATGGTTTGAAACTGAAGGAAGGTCAATTTAGATTAGATACAAGAAAGAGGGTTTTTTTCATATATGTATTATTTAGAGTGATGAAACACTGGAACAGAGTGCCTGGAGAGGTAGTGGATGCCTTCCCACTGGAAACATTCAGGGTCAGCTTGGGTGGGGCTCCAGGTCACCTGATCTGTTTGAAGATATCCCATCTCACTGAGAGGGGAGAAGGGGGACGTTAGACTAGATGGCCTTAAAACCCAATCTATTCTATGACTTTTAAAAGAAGTTGTAGAACTTTCTGTAGAGTATGACAATCCAGTAGTTTCAAGATGAGAAATAGAAGTAAAAAGGCAGAACAACTGACCTCCTTTTGTGATATACCTATTATTTTCTACTGAATGCTTACATAAATTTTACCCTTTCCATAATTTATAAATAACTCAGCAAAATAGTTTTCAAGCAAAGTCTCAATAAAAAATATCATTACAAATTTCTGGTAAATCTGATGGAAAGGGTTCATAATTTATATTTATGGCTACAGTTCAACGCTGAAGTAATGCAATGTTGAAATAACAGCAACCTAATTTAGAAGAATTTAAAAGAAATTAAATTAAGAATAAATTAAGCATTTTCCCTTTTTTAATGAAAGAAAAAAAATGCTTCCAGTCTGATATTTCAAGATGAAAAACTAAAAGGAATTAAATCAAAAAGAGATGGTTATTCTTGCTCTTCAGTGTAATCCAAGTGTAAGGAGAGGTCACCCTGCCAAATCTTTTATTAACTGCACACAGGTGTGATGCTGCTGTGGTGTCTAGATTTTTCCACAAATGCACTGATTATAAAGACTTGTATGGGTGGGTACAAAGAAGGCACAGATGATTGACAACAACTTGCACAGCGTGATTTTTCAGTTCATCACCTTCAACCCCCAAAATAGGACTTTGAATAAATCATACTAATTAACACATTCCTATAAAAGAAATCAAGTAATTTCTACATATATTTCTGATGAAAAATGCAAAAGGTTCAGTACTAAAATACAAATTATGAATCCTCATAGTTTTAGGGGAAAAATATTTCTTGATGAGTCTTTCATATGCTTAGGTTTTGCAATTTTTGCTCCTCAGATATCAATTATAAAACAAATGTGGGTGTTTTCTCAGGAAAGTTGACAAATACTGCAATGAGGTGTACAAGAAGCACGTGTATCTTCCAGCATCATGTTGGGAAGGCTGCAGGATGAGGTGCTACTTTTATCCTTAGAATGTGAGTAATAACAATAATAAGTACAGCATGAGAAACAACCTTTTCTTTCCCCCTGTTTCCTATGTCCTAAGAATAACAGTGTCTTCCACAAGAACACTCCTGCTCTATGGAAGGGCTTGTAACAGCAGCATCATGTAACTAGTGTGTCATCTGAGCATATCTGAAGCAGGAAAGATGTCTAAATTAGTATTACAGACACTGCCTATCTCATTCTGGAAAAGAAAATTGCAATTTTTCAGAGTAAATAAACACTCATAATTTTCCTTTCTGATCTAAAAGTTGTTATTCCTTTTACTAGGATAGCATTACTGCTGGCACTCAATATTCAAACAGCAACAGTGACTGCCACAAAACCCTTAATCACTCTAAAAACAGTTACTGAGTTAAAAAGTAGTGGTTTACTCACTTTTACATGAAACACTATCTCTCTGTCTTTAAGGCTGCCATTTTCAATAACAAAAACATCTTGTATCTTAAGCACTTTGAGTGACAAAATCTGGCAAGATGGAAGCTTCTGTGTTATTAATAAAAATGAATGTTTTTATTTAAGTTTAAATATCTGGACTTCATCTGTATCTATTTCAGAAAAGAAGCTATAATAATTAGGTCTTTGAGTCATCAGATTATAAATAACATCCGAAGAAAGATTTGTTCCTGATTTTTTCCTGTAATCCAAAATGAAGATGAACATCAGCAACATACAGATGTTGAAAATTAGTGTCTTAGTACTACTTACAGGTCAACAGCAGTTAAAGAGGCCATGAAAAGAAAGAATGTATTTAAGACCTCTCTCTACACTCATTCGATTATCTTGATTAGGACAGCTGTCCTTATCCAGGATTAAATGGAAATTGGAACCCAGAACACACTTATATGTAGTAAGTCAAGCACGTGCCTGGTGGGTTTTTTTGGATAGGATCAGTGTAATTTTCATTGGTTTGGTTTGCAAGAATCTTCTTGCAATCTTTTAGTCTATTTTTTGTTACCCTATATTTTATTGTTAAGAAAAATTAATCACAGCTTCAAAACACTATTAATCACCTAAGAGTATTATATACAACATAAGAGAGCACCAAAAAGAGATACACATCTACTTCCAGCAATATTACAGAAGATCATTGTGGGAAAAAAAAAAAAAGCATTGGTCTGGGCAGAGTGTCAGGCAGATGTCTTGAATTACAGTTGTGGTGCAAATCACTTTCAGTTATGACAGCAGGAACAGTATTTGTGGATGTACTCATATGTCTCAAATAGGCTGCATGAACTAAAAGAGGTTGTAAAAGAGAGCTGATGTTCATCTAAAGACCACAAATTTTTTTATAATTTAAAATACCTTCTTATTGTACAATGCACGATTTTTCTGGTTCTTTGCACACAGTCTCACAGCCATACTTACTAATGTTTCAAAGTTTACCTGTCAGCAATGGTCTAAACAGATGAAGGCCCATGAAGATGAAGGACACATTTGAGGGTCAAGATGATCACAAATGTCGTGCACCTGAGATAACCCACACTTGTTGCAGCACATCTATTCTAAAAAAACTCTTCCATATAACCCCTCAGTAATGAGGAGCCCCTTGGTAAATGAAGCTGTTCTAACTGTACCCTTGAGAGCCCTAAAGTTAACACATATGCAAGGGACTGCTAGAGATTATCCTGAAAAGTATATCTATTTCATAGGAAAGCTTGCTACTGAATTGACTGAATTTTATTTTGAATGCTTATGTTCAAAGGGAACATATCAATGAGAAACCTGAGTCCAGTTTAGACTTTATTTTTCATATTGTGACTAAAGCTTTGGCTGTGTTGTTGTACAACTTTTTTACAGAAATGGAATAGGACACTGCTTATTACCTGTGCTCTGGTTTCATCAGATACTTAAGTTTTGTCATAATTTCTAAAGAAATACTAAGGCTGATGTCTATACATTAAAAAATATTTACTCTCTCTCTTAACACCTTCTTTTTGTTTAACTTCTTCACATTTTTCAGCAATTTAGCAAACTGCTCAGCACAATTTTGTACTGCTTCAGATTATCCTCTCTCTAATGTATTCTGCTTAATCTAATTCTCTCTTTCTATTCTTAGTGACTTTCCATCATACTTAAGTACAGGAATGCCCAGCAGAAATGAAAGGATGAACTTTCCCAGTTTGCAAGAGCCTGTCATGGATAAGCCAAAGGAATACATTTTGTACTGTTTAACTTGACCTAAGTTGATGGCTAGCATTTCTTTTGAACAAGAAGAAAAGGACAGAGAAAAAGAGACACAGAATAAAAACCGTTCTGTGGAAACTCCATTTATTAATGCAATTCAGACAGATAACGTCAGCAGCTACAAGGTTCACTTTAAAAATATAAAATATTAGTAATTTAATCCCTCTCTCAAATATTTGTGACAATTAAATGAAGATGGGAATAATATATAGAAATTTTATGTGCAAAGCAAACCAACTACATTTATGTATGACAATATCTAAAAGTAAGGATCCATTTACCCTTACAGCAGTATCTTTACATGTAATCTAAGAAAAACAGTTTTGTCTTACAGTGCAAGCATCCAGACAGAAATTGTTCTTTGGTAAGACTTTTCCATTCCTTTTTCTGTTAAACCTTCACTCCATTCCTTGCCTAGATTTGAGAGACATAATTTTCTAACACAAAAGGAATTCTGTTTTCTAGCCCTTTTAATTTAGCTATGAGGATTCAGCTTTAATAAATACTAAAAACTGTGTTGTTGTTAATGGAAAAACATGCTTAAAAAATAGGGATTTGCAAGGACAAGAAATATGCAGGCCCATTTAGATATCAAATTAGAAACAGAAACTGTCTATAAACTAATATAATACTTAGTCAAGTATACTTAGATTACTGATAAATTTAGTTTTATATATGGGTGGTGCCTACCATCAGCCTATCACAGTGACAAGCCTTGAGTTCTTACTGCCTTGAGTTCTACTGTTCTACAAACAGGGACTGAAAGTTAAGGCCAGCTTATACCTGAACAGGTGATCAGCTTTTCACCTGTCAGAGTTCACAATATCATTGTGAGTGACTGTCTTAACCAAGTATCCCTTTGTCTTCTGTTAGAAGTTTAAGTTATAAGTGAAGTTTTCCAGGTAATATAGTCTTGAAAAATGTTAGTAATTAAAATTAATTACAAAAAGTCTTACAGAAATGCTTCAGGAGATTTGTAATCATATATGTACATCTAGAGATTTTTATCTAGAAAGACCAAAGGATCTGTATAAAACGGTCTCTTGTGATATATCTCTACAGACTAAGAAATATTCAATATACAGCTTCTATATTGCACTTTACTGCTAAATTGTTTGTTTTTCTTCTCTCCACTCACCCTTTGAGAGAGCTAATGAATACAGAAAGGTGGTAGGAAAGGAAAACACAAGCTCTTTTTAAACCAAAAAACTGCAACCTTATACTTTTCTGGTATTTTGATAAATTATTGTATTGTAACTATTTAGTTTACTACAGTGAAAAGATTTATTGACAATTTATCTTATTTATCTTTTTTATGCTAAAGCAGACAAATTGAAATGTAGACAGTATGGTGAGGGAATGACAGGACCAAGTGAGATGGAAATTGTCTTTTGACTTTTCAAATGAGCAAAACAAGAAACTCTCCAAGTGATGATTTTATCTGATGTATATGGTGTTTAGAAAACTAACTATAATTCTGCTTTCAGAACACCGGATATAATAACATTTTTCTTAAGAAAACAAAAAAAAACCATGCTGCTTTCTGTTAAATTTTTCAGTATTAGCTTTTATTCATCTGGCAAAAAGAATTACTGCTGATGAATGTTAGTGGCAAGAGTTTGCCTTCAGCTAAGTATATCTGTTGGCAGCCCTGAATGGGAGTGATCTAGTTGTCAACAGCCCCACAACTGAAAGAACTGATTTAAGAGATAGACCATTTCTTTTTCCATTTTTTTTCATATGCACATGTTTACTTTTTTTTTTTTTTTTTTNTTTTTTTTTTTTTTTTTTTTTTTTTTTTTTTTTTTTTTTTTTTTGTATCTGTGTCTGATTCAAACAACTGAGATCAGCCTGAAGAAGTTAAACTTGTTAGTTTAACTTATGTGTGGTTTTGACCTGGTCTTCATTCACAATTAAATGCAGTTTTCTGCTATATATTTTGAGACAAAATTATCTCTTCATTATACGAAAAAAAAACCCCACGCTCATGTATATGACTGTGGGCATATTTTTTTTTTTTAAATTAATCTTACAGTCTGGCTACAAAGTATTTTAATTTATATGAAAATACAAATTAGACAGCAAGGTGACATTCACTGAAAAAGGCGATAAAACCTACTGCCTGCTGAATTCCTGAAAGCTGTGTGTATAAATAAAAGGAGAATATATAAGATTATAAGGCAGAGAAAACACAAATGAATAAAAAAGATTCATAACCCTGAAACTAACAGGATTTCATAATCAAGAAAACACTCAGGAAATAACAAAATCATTTCATCTTTGACATGATTTTTTTCTTCCTTATTTGCTTTAGCAAGTGCTAGATTCCAAGAGGAGACACATGACCTCAGGTTATTTAAAATCCCCTAAACGCTTTTGGCTTTAAACTATTCTTTATGTAAACTGAGCTCTTGCTAATAAATGATGAATTCTGCTTAATAAATCTAAATTAAATTTTTATTAATTATTATTCTCTTTAGCTATTGATTATTCCAGTTTCAACATCATATATAATTAGAACAAGGAAGGGCAATGAAGTTTATGAAGGGCAAGTAAGTCCTATGAGGCGTGGCTGAGAGAACTGGAGTTGTTTGTTGGAGAAAGGGAGGCTCAAGGGAGACCTTATCACTCTCTACAACTGCCTTAAAGGAGGTGGGAGCTGGTTGCTTCTCCCAATAAACATGTCACAGGATCAGAGGAAATGACCTCAAGTTGCACCAGGGGAAGTTTAGATTGGGTATTAAGAAAAAGTTTCTTCACTGAAAGGGTGGTCAGGCATTGGAACAGGCTACCAGGAAAGTGGTGGAATCACCATCCCTGGATGTGTTCAAAAGGTGGGTGCATGGATATGTCAATGTACCAATAATCCTTGTGGGTTCCTTCCAACTCAGGATATTCTGCCATTTTATGTTGCACCTGGGGATATGGTTTAGTGGTGAACACAGTGGTGCCAGGTTATTGGTTAGACTTGATGATCTTAGAGGTCTTTTCCAATATTATAAATTCTGATTTTATCTGATCTGAAAGTTTATTATCTTCCACAGCTTGAAATTCTGAGCAATATATGAAAATACAGGTCTAATTAGGAAGCAGGATAGAGAAACTGGAAAAACTGCTTTCAGCAGATTATAATGCTGTGGAGGTCTGATTGTCATGTTGAGTGAGAACACCTGCATTAGTATTAGCCTTTACTACATTTTCTGCTGTGGGTCTCTCTGGGCAGCTGTGAGGACACTCAGCCAATTCAAGATCCTTTCTGTCAGGGTAAAAATGCCAAAGGTGCCTGGCTCGAGTGCCTTGCACTAGAACTCTAGATTTGTCTAAAAGGATAGAAAATTACTTCCTTCCAATCCTCTTCCAGTCACTTAATACATCTCCTTTGTTCTCTCTGACTTGTGCAATGTTAAGATGGAACCAAGGAGATACACGACAAAATTTCCTCTCCTCATGTCCGTTCCATGCTTTTTTTTTGTACAGGGCTGAGCACAGAGTTAATTAGTGCTAGTGTAGTTGACTAGCATGTAACATTTTACCAGAGTCATGTTTGACTTAAATAAACCATTTTCTTTGCCAGAGAAAGACTAGATTAAACTGAATCAGAAAGAACAGAGAGAGAAACCTTTTAACTCCTAAGTGAGGCTAAAAAGCAGAAAGTATCATGATCATGCTAATGTTTTATGCCACAAAGGAATTACTGTCAACCAGCACCAGCAACTGCAACTAGAAAATAAGTGATGATAGCTTGTTCCTACTTTACCTAAGTATAGTATTTTTAATGTTTGAAGACACTGAACAATTTTGCATTTTTAATATATATTGTGATTAGATGCCTTATTCAAGTGCTCATGAAAGCATTCTTAAATGTATTATCATTTAAATAAGTGAAAGAAGACCTTTGGGAGAGCCAACATATCTTCAAAAAGCTTGCCCAAAAAGATTACCATGTTTTCCAACAATATAAAAATGTCTATCACAAAATATTAACTACCAATGCAAATAGTTTCTTACTCAAAATTTTTACATTTATTGATTTTATAAATCTCTTCACATACATATGATTTGTCAGTTGCCAAACTAACCAAGCAAAATAATTGAGGATCATAAAAGTCAACAGAATACAACCAAGAAAGATAATAGGTTATCTTAATATTAAGCAGGGTAAGATTGCAAGCAAGCTTTCTGTATGTTTCCTGAAGTAGACTACAATAAAAGTTAAAAGCTATTCTATGTCTTTTTTTTTTATTGTGAGCACATAACAACCATTAGCTCAAATTTGTTTCTGCAAATATTAATATTCTAAAATAGGAGTAATGGAAAACTTTAGTAGACATAGATAATTAAGGAGTTTAACAGGTATATATGTTATTTACGTAAAATTTTGCTCAACTCAAGATAGTCTTTGTTTCAATAAAACCTTCTGTATGCACTATGACACAAATAATTTGCAAGCTTGCAAAACTCAACCTTATTGAGTTATGGAAACAACTAGAATTTTTGAGAATAATTTAGTATTTATACTGTTATTTGTGAAATATTTAAAATAACTATTTTCTTATCCATTTATTTTAATGTTCTGATGTGACCAAACCTTCTCTATGAAATACTTGCTTCTGGAACAACAATTGTGCTGCTGACATAATTTTTTTATAAATCCAATGAGGTATGAAACTACAGTTTCAGATTCTGACAAAGAAATCTTGACTATAGTTACACTAAAATGATGGCTTCTGTCACCATGGCAAAATACAAACAGAAAATGTTGTAAATGGAAATTTTTATTATTTCTCCATAAAACTGACTCAGCAGAAAAAATATTCTGGGGCAAATGAGGACATGTGCCAACATTTCTAGCCATGTGAAAAACATCTGTTCTGTCACCTTTTGAAGGCTGGACTTGAACATATTGGTGTTTTCAGATGTTTGTTGCTCAATTATATGGTTACATTCTGGGAGGGACGTTCATGGATATTTCCGTGTGGTTAGAAACAAATTGTGTTTCAAGTTGACTCTATGTGGCCCCTGCATGGGAAAAGATTAAATCAGCTCCTTTATCAGTTATATCAACATTTTTTATGGTTTAGTTAAGAGAGTCCTGATTGGAGCTGACCAGTGAAACTGAGACAACGGTACAGGCACTTGGGCCTAAGAATAACCTTTTTAAAATGGAGAATACCAAGGAAATTTTGATAAACAGTTAATTAACTTGATAAATTATTTATCCATAATTATGTTTACTAGACTTAAAAATTAGTAACAACAATGTTCTTCTGTTCTGTGGACAACAATGCACTTTATGCACTATCAGTCAGACTATGGTATCCAAATTTATCATTACTGTATGACCATATAAAACATTTGTGCTGTCAAAGTAAGCTTAAAAACCAAATATCATATAATGAATAAGGCAAAAATCTTGCCTAGTTCATTTCCAGAAATGAACACTGCGAGCAGACATTGAAGTGTGAAGATGAAAAAAAATTGTTTGCAGAATTACACCCAGCCTGAACCTGCCATGAGACTGAGACAATATTGGATTTTTTTCCAATTCATATAATATAGAGTATTTTAAATCAAGTTAATATAAACCAAAACTGTATTACAGAAATCAATTGCATACAGGAATTTAAAAGTATATTCTTGGCTTTTGTTACCTTTGACAGTTACCTTTCATTATTGTGCCTTGATAGTTGGTCATGACTTCATACCTGCATTCAGGGACATGAAATTCCAAGCTAGACTTCGAATAGATTATACTTATATGATGAATTCAGTGTCTCGAAAATTTATACTATGTTCTTTTGCCCTTTTTTTTTTCCCCTCTCTGCCTTTGATTTTTTGTTTCACTGCCTTCTTGGCTTCTGCACCAGTACTTTTCTCTCAGTAACTTTTCTCACTGGTAGCTGTGTGACTCTCTGCTGCAGGGTTCAGCTGTCCCTGGTTTCTACAGCCCCTTCGCCTGACCTTGGCTCTGGTTCACTGAGAAAATTCTTGTTGAGGTGTGAGAAAGCAGGCAAGCTAAAATGGAAAGTAAAAACAGATGGAAGTGCAACTGTTGGAGCAGGGACAGCTAATGGCTCCAGGACTTTAAAGTACTGAATAAAACTGTAAGACCTTCCCCTCCTGCCAGCTCCAGGGAACTGGAAGACAATAACCTAACAGCAGCAACAGAAGAAGCAGCAGGGCAGTTCGGCCCGTTTGGAGAAGCCTGGCCCTTCCCCAAAAAGCAGCTTTTCTGGTCCAAGAGGACTCAGCTGTTTGCAAAGGGGTTGCAAACACCTAACCTAGGAGCTTACTACTTCTAGCCTGCTGTCACATGTATTCTCCAACAAAAAATCTCTTCATACCACTCACTGTATCCTCCTGGAGTCTCATGGTGAATGCTGTCCAACTGAAGTGATGAAAGAAGGTTTCACGATATCGAAGAAAGGATGTAGTGGCTATTATACAATTAGCAAAACTTTTCCTGTCCTATCAGAAATTAAACTAAAAAGCAATTACTATCTGGAAATTTCTAACAATCAAATGTAAAAATATAGAGCAGAAATTTAGAAAGGATAAAATGAATGTCCTTATGTAGCCATCTCAAAATTCTCTGAAAAAACAAAGATATTTTATTAATATTTAAGGTAATAAAATTTTGAGAGCTTAAGCCCCCTTTTCTCTGCACTCATGACATATTAATTGAAGACAAAACTTTTGCATAAAAAGTTTTGTTGCTGACATGCATTCTCAGTGAAAAACCATTTTGCTGAAATCTATTTGGATTTGGTGTGGGTCCTCCACTAAAATAAAGAAGATTAAGGCATGCTATTCATAGAATACTGAAGGTTTTAAAAGTCACCTAACAACACAATGTAAGAATCCATAGAAACTAATTTTCAGTTACTGGCACCTATGTTCTCAATGTAAGCAGCTCATAAAAGTACATGCAAATCAGCATGAAGTGACTCACACCATTCTGATGAAATCCTTTTAAGAAATTCCAGCAGGTAGGTGGAAACATAAGATTTTCAGGGTATCTAAATTCTTGCAAATTAATGTTAGCACACTGTTTCCCTTTCTTGAAACTAAGACCATAAAACACATCGACTGTGACTTCTCACAAGAAAAGCTTCTGGCATAGCAGGTTTTTAAAGTCTGTCCTTTCAATCCTACTCCAAATTTTGTGTGGGGCACCCATCTCTCACATTTTCCTTGATGTTCGTGAATATTTCAAATTCATCCATACAGTATTATGAGGTTTAATGATAAAACTATAAGGACAGATGCTATTACAAAAAAAAAAAAAAAAAAAAAAAAAAAAAAAACAAAACAAAACGTAAACTCTACTTTACAAACAATGGTTATCAGGGAAAATGCAATATCTAGGATAAAAGAATGACAGAAATTAAAACAATCTTTTTTTCATATAATGTGTCAGCTTTTTCCACATTCATCTTTCACTGTGTAAATACTTAAACTCCTTAATACTCTTTCTGATATTGATATTGGTCTAATGCATGCAGTATCTATAGATCATATATGATACTAATCTATTTATATCAAAGCTAATGTAAATCTTCTCCTAGTGCAGTTTTTAATTAGATGTTTGGTTTATATGTTCATATTCTTCAGAGCTGATGTTCTGAACAGCATACATTTCCTCTCATGAGATTTCTCAGTGTAAGGGATTAGAGCAGCCTTTATAAATATTAGATTCCGTAACAACCTTATGATAATAATATTTTCTGTGCCTTTTGCAGATGAAGGAAATGCATATAATCTATGTCACACAGGAAGTAAATGACAGATGACATGGAATTCAGACTCCTAGACACTGTCAGATTAGAATCTTTAAAAAATGTGCAGAAACCTAAATCTCAGATATAGGAGAAAAAGAAAGTGCCAAAACAAGCAAATAAACTTGAAAGACTATAAGTAAAAATGCTGGGAGGGTCTTTTTATTCTTGAAATTCAATCAAGACTGTATGATTGCCTGCCAGAACATAATGTTTTCAGGTCAATAAAAGCAGAATAATTTCTCACATGAACGGAAGAATCAGAAGAGGATAACAGCAACCCCCAAAAATATTTTTACCAGCTATCTCATTTACTCCCATATTATGTCAGCTCTTCCAGTTCCTGCTGCTGCTAATAATCACAGGATGCCGACATGTGTACAACTAGTTTCTGCCAATCCAAGCAAACCATAGAAAGCATGCTGTAATTTACAGTCCCAAGATGTTGACAGACTGGTTCACCAGCCAACAAAACATTACTTTCTTTTGCAGCTTCAAAGCCTGGAAGGAGGACATAGAGTTCTGTGAAAATCAGTGGGATGCTGGAAAGCTGAGACATAAGCTATGCTGTTCATTACAAAGATGCTGGCCATCGTTCCGGAGGGGATATCACAGATCTAACCTCAACAAAACATCTGGCAACAGGGCTGTTTTCTATACAGGCTGTAAAAAAAATAGGCTGAGAAAGCTTTTCTTAGGGGCCTCAGCCTGGTGTCCAGCTGTGTGTCATTTTTGTGCACTACCAGTTATGTAAAACAGTAATATCTTATTCATGTCTACAGTCTATCTAATTCTGTACCTTGTGCAGGTGTTTTTCTGATGAGTACATTACTTTTGAAATGTTAGTAGTTTGACACAGCATATAGAAAATTCTTCTGTAATCGTTTTTTTGTCAACTACATGAGGTTGGAAACCTAAAAATGTCTCTAGATTACTGTTGAAATTCTTGTCTAGAAAATGCAGAAATTTTGCATGTTTAATTGTGTCTCAAACCCCAAAAAGGATAGATAATATGTTAATACCTTCAGATTATATTAAAGAAAAACAAATCTTACTTTCGAACCACGGGAAAACATAAACCCTAATTCTAAGCCTCTAACCTCAGGCCAACAAAAGAAGACAAAGTTAGGACAGAGCAAAGGCCATCACAGTGCAGGACTGAATATCTGGTGACAGAAAATCGATGGTACTGTTATTTTTTGTTGAATATTTCAAATACAGAGAATGATCTCTGTTGGTTCTGCTGCATTCACACATAACAATCCCACTTGCTGCAGCAGGGCTTCCCCCCAACTTCCACAGCCCTGCTCAGCCCGCCCATGGGTCTAAGGGGTGCTCAGTGCTGGGGCAGTGGGATGGGCATTGCCTGACATGCCCTGCCCTGACAGACCCCCACAGGGAGCCCCCCTGCCCAGCCAACCCCGGGGCCACCAGCCCTCACAGTGGCCTGAGGGTCTCTCCCTTGGTCTTTCCCAGTCTCAGAGGCTTGGGCTGTCCCTGGATGCCCTGGTGGCACATTCTTCAGCTCTCCAGCCCGTCTGCAACCAGGGAAAGATGTCCTGCAAGGTAAGATGGTTACTGGGACATGGTTTAAGCTCTGCATAACATAGTGCAGTGACTCTCTTTTAAAAGAGAACAGCCCTTCTCAAGTGGAAAGTATACAATGAGATATAATACAGAAAATCATAATAGTTACCAGCCCAAGAGGTTGGTTTTCTTTAATACAGTGTCTGTTTTTTATCACAGCTATTACATTAGCACCCCACAATCTACTTGCATCCTGTTGGCTCTACAAATAGAGCTCTGCAGATGTTTGCTATTATCCACAATTTAGAAACTATTTCACCAAAGACAAAAAGAACTCTGGGAATCAATCACCCTCCTTGTCAAAGGGCCCTTGAAGAAGCAAAATTGTCAGAACCATTGCAAAGAAATAAAAATGCGTTTGGATGTCCATCTAAAACAATACAATATTGTTTTTATTAAAACAAAAATTTATTTTTCTTTTCTTTTTTTTCTTTTTTTTTTTCACTATGCAAGCATATTACCACCCATGGTACAGTCTGTATATAAACCCTCTCCATGAGAAGGAGAAAGAAAGCACATAGGCATTTGGTGCAGACCAAGAGTAACAAATTAACCTATTCAATTCAAGAAGGGTGGTGGTCATGATATGCATAGTGACACATAAACTTCCATGAACTAAGTGGGTTTATTCTTGTGTGGTTGATGAGATCCATAGGAATTAAAATTACAGTGGTCAGTATTACAAAGTTATTTTATTCACATTTAATCTGATACAGCACCTTACCCTGAAACTCGCAAAATCATTTTCCATTTTAACTGTAGAAAATGTTAACTGTGGAGTTGCCAAAAAAAAAGACTGAGGAAGCTATGGAACAACTGTAATTACATTTTGTCCCAATTCTCCCTGCAGGTGTTCCATAGTGTCTCACTGACAATATTTTCTGCATATGTGAGGGACAAAATTAGATTTTTCACCATATCAGGATAACAATAAATAGCAAATTATTTAAATAAAAGAAATTTGACTTTTTTTTTTCCTTTGCTTTTACTTCCAGTTGTTACCTTCAGTCCATTTATCATTTATATAACTGGAAAACTGTATCTATGCACTTTCTAGTTTACATTCTGATCATAAAATTGATTGTGAATAGTAACTGACTGTATTGGCTGGTAGGATGAAATAAAATTAAAACCCAGTTTCTAATACAAGTACTTTTTTATTACATTTTATGTCAATAGCCCAGACATTTATGTAGATTTCCTTACTGAAGACTAATTATGAAATTAAATTGAGCACATAAAATGCTTCAAAATTGTTAAAAGTATATTTTAAGCAAATTTATTAAAACTGAAAATTACTAGGCTATCTCATTATTCACCCTATTTTGAATGCAATATTTAAGAAATAAATAACCAGAATCCACTAGCTCCTTAGGTAATAAAGCTGTCAGCTTGATTGAACAGGCATAAGATTTTTTTCAAAAGAAAAATTATGTAAAATAACATAATTAATTATTAGCTGGACTCTGCACAAGTAAAATGTCCATGTCCCAGCATAGGAGCAATAAAAATGAAGTTATACATAGCAAAATGCAGTATTTCAAACTAGAAAATACAGTTGCCATACTTTGAATGTGTTTATCACTAATTTTGAGATATACAATATAGGTAAGCTCGAAACATATGCTGTGACTATTTTCAAGGCAGTGTAGTCATCGCAGAAGAAAAAGCCTTTGGTATAATTTTTGTAGATTTATGTCTTTCCTCTAAGACACCCCAGGCTCCTACTACCAATGCAGTGTATTTCCCAAAGATTTAGCCAATTGTCTACTTCTTAAAATTAATGATTTTGCACCCCAGGTGCTATTTTCTGGCTTTTGACATGGTTTTGTTATAGGGCTCTGGGTTATCTCTTAAAGCTGTAGTGCATAGACACCTGACTGTTCTTCTTATGTGCCTCAGACTTCCCATCTCTAAATCAGGAAAACGTTTTAAGATTTTCTAAGAATCTTTATGGAATCTACATGCTGTTACCTTTACGGGAACAAGAAGGAAAGCAAGAGACTAGAAAATCTGAAATATTCCCTGCAACTAAAGAATGGGATAAACATGTAAACTGTACCATCCGAGAGCAGCTCTGTTTTGATTAATGAAAATATTATAGGGAAGTCCTAAAACAAAGAAATATGGTCTTCAGTGTGTCCAGACCATTTGTGCAGAGAGAATTCCTCTTCCATAAAGGCTGTACCTCAAGAGTACCTGCTTCTGACTGCATTACCATGTCAGCTGACTAGAACATGATTTATCCCAGAAGCCTTTGATGTCCACCTTAGTCCCTTGAATGGCACTAGTCCAGTCCCTCTCCACCAACCTCATTTGTCCCTAGGCCATGGCTGGGATCTTCACGTAACCTGCAGTTCACCATAACCGGTGTGTTTGCTTCTCAGCCTCGTGACCAGCTGCTACAGATCCGCTCTGCTGTGACTGGGGAGCAGCACCGTCACAGGGCACTGCCCAGGGAGGCACCAGCTGGCACAGAAAGGTGCACTGAAAGGGGGGGACAGATGATCTGCTGAGAACAGCCTTCCTATGCTCAGCAGTGGCGGTGACATCCCACAGGGCATAGTTCCCAAACTCCACTGGAGGAACTGATCCTGCACCCAGAGTGAGCTCCCAAAGGAGCTCCAGCTCTGCAGGGATTTGGATTCAGGGATGCCTGGGGCTTCTGACTGAGACTGGGACAAGGGAAGCTGGGCTCCTTGCCTGTCTGCTCTTGTGACCAAGCAAAGTGTCTGCAGGAGGAGGTCACCAGACTCAGAGATAATGAGAAAGAGTTTGGTGTAAGGTCAAGTGAAAGGGGAGAGTGTCTTCACTAAGATCATCATCTGATCAAAAACCTTTTCAATACATTGACTATTCTTTACTCAATAACCAGTAAAAGGGGAAACCATAAACAAGAGCCACAGAAACACAAACCTGGTCACAAAAAGGGTCAACAGAGCCAGTGCCAAGGACCAGCAAGGGACAGAGAACCTTGTCTGTCTTGGCACACTGGGATGTTCCTCAGTAGCCCGGCAGGAGGAGCCCCTGTGCCGGGAACTGAAGGACGTGATGGTCCCTTATAACATCCCGTAACACCTGGATCATCTCCGAGACCTACATCTTTGAGAACCTAACAGTAAGGAAAGGGGTGCAAGTAGACTGCTTATCAGGTGTGAAAATGGAGCCTCCCATGAAGATGGAGGCTGGAAGAAGGCTACTTCTGTCACTCAGAGGATGGCTACTGCTCCACTTTCTGATTTCCAACTTTCTGACATGCAAGTGCCATCATTTACATGACACCACCCAACCAGACAGTCATCAGGATATCAGAGAAAAGCTGTGTAACATTGTTAGCAGCGGGGAACCTTTAATCTAGTAACACTATCATGTCAAATACAGACATAAGTGAAAAGTCTTAAAGGGAAAAGATAACTCTACTGCTGCTAACAAACAGTGTAACATTTTTTAAAACTGAAAAGAACCTAATGAGAAAGTGTATTCTAATTTAACTTTACATTCGGTGTGGCTCCAGACTGTATGAGGCATGTAAGTCATTAATTTCTTAGTATGGGGAGACATTCTCTTATTAAGTGAGTGACAATAGTGGAAGTTAGGTCAGATCCTGGATTCTGCACAGTTCCAGCAGTTAAAGAGGAACTTGCCAAACAATTTGATGCAAATTCCAAAAGGATTATTTATTTGTTTGCAATCATCTTTAACTGTGAAAGAAAAGCAATACTTGCAAATACATGCATTCAGCTTTCTAGTCCAGGTCTAAAAATCATCAAGATGTACAAGTAATCTTTGTTTAAATGACTGTGAATCAGGTCCTCAAGAATTCACTAATTACTTTGTCCATGCGTAATTTAACGTTTTTGTCTGTGTACTGACTCAAGCTGCAATGTTTTTATTTGCCAGGTAACATCTGCTGCACACCAAGAATACATCTAAATTTATCTGACCACATTATTACTAATGTGCTTTGACTTAAATTACACCAGCAGCTATGTTAACTAACATTAATTTAAAGCATATTTTCTTTTGTTTTCTTGTTCTTGCTTCCTATATGCTGAATATTTTTGCTATAAAAAGATGTGGCCAAGTTAGGAAGAAAATGCTGTCGAATAAATCTTCACATTTCCTCTGTATCTCCCAAAAATACTATGAATGTGTTCTGGTTCTTATAGTGATGGGCAAGCATTCTGGCAGCCAGCAGAAGAGTGAAAATTAAAGTATAATAAAGTTAAATACAAATCTCGCAGAGGACAACTCCCTGGAGTTTCATACATTTCTTTTGCATTAATTATTCTCTCGGAGATCCAAATTATAACAAATCAGTGTGGCAACATACTGAAAATCACTGCAGTAAGCATAACAGAAATTCAGATGTGGAAACCACTCCTCAACTGAAGTGTAAATGTAAGCATTGCAAAAAAATGAGTTCAAAGTGTCTGTAAAATTTTCTTAGGAAAAAAAACTGCATTAATTAAATTACATCATGGACACAGGTCTGATAACTGTTGAATAAAAAAACTCCTCAAAATTACCAGGATAATTACCAAAAAAATGCAACAGTAATTTTGTTTCACTAAGGTAAAAGCGCATTCTAAATTTGGACAAGAATGTTCCTATGTTACTTGTATTTCTTGAAGTGAATAGTGTACATTTTAGCAGCAAAAAATCAGTTTGACTCCTACCACCACCACAATGACTAAAATACAGATATCTACCAGTTGAAACTTTGCAAAACATGCCTATGAAGACAGAGTGGATGGAAGGGGTTTTTTTTTACCTAAAACCCAAACTTAGCTGCTGGTTAAGAATGCCATGGCTGAACAACAGCACATGTCCATGTAAGTTCAGCTGCTTGTGGCTGTGCCCAGCTGCATTACAAGGAGGTTCTGAACCTGCTGGAGCTGTGCAAGCAGGGCCCTGCTGTGGGTGGGTGTCAGGACAGCTGTGGCAAGGCAGATACAGGCATGGAAACTGGGAGAAGCTGCTGCAGCACCAGAGGCGTTGCTCCGGGACCTGATTGATGCTGTCTGCCTGACAGTCTGGGAGTAGTGTGAGAAGAGATCTAACATCAGCATCCCGTGTAATTACCTATTATACTGTGTAATTACCTTTAATTGCCCATTACTTAGAAAATGCTGTATGCAAGAAGTATTATTAAAAATTTTATATAGCAGAATAGTCCTGTTCTTGCCAATGTTTCTAGTGTAGAAAGCATTTCCTTTATGCACTAACGCGCTGACCTGGATATTAAAACTTATTCTGACATAAACTTTTGGTCATCATTTCGACCTCTTAGAAGAGACAAATCAGCAACAAAACACATTAAAAATGCTGTAAACATGAAACAAAAATACCTACTATTCTAAAAATTTAATTTTGGAAGAAACATATCTTTATACAACTTAGTCAATAATATGCTCAAATCTCTCTTCCTTATAGCTCTGATAGGAAAGATTCAAGAAAAATACCCATGATCAGCCATGAGAATCAATACCTAGTGCATGCTAGGTAATGTGAAGTTGTTCTCAGTCTAATTTTCAAATTACATAGTCCCATAATGCAGGAGATTCTAAATAAGTGATTTATTATAAATAATAAAGCAAACTTTAAAACAAATCCAGCCATAAAAAAAGAAAATGCTATTTTTGTAAATACACCCCAAAGACCACCAGGTGTCTCTGTAACAAAAGGAATGTCTACAAAAATTCATGGAAAAAACAGTTTTAAAAAAAATGCAATCTTCAACATACACACACATTCAAACCCAAGGACAAAAAGAAATTCAAAACACCCCAAAAAAGCAAAACAACCCCAAACCAAAGAAACCTCTAGTGATCAGTTCAAACTGTTTTAAAAACTAGGGTTATATGGAAAGGTGAAATGTTAATGCAAGACCAGCCAAATCCTACCTCTAGTGTCAGCAGTATTAGTGCCTTCAAAATTATGCTTTTAATTCAGATTGTACTTTATGTTGTGCCTTGCAAAAACTGAAAGGCGTCTTATGCAAAGCACATAGAAAAATCCCCAAAGTGTATCAGATCATGTGCAATTATCTGTTCTTCTAATTAGACATGAATTTATCTGACTACAAGTTTATCATTACTTTGAATTTAATTACAACTTATGACAAATGTGTTACTGGTTAGTTCATTTTATGGCACAGGCTTGGGTACTGACACAGTTAAAGTGGTACAAACCCACTATCATGGATGAAGTCATTATGGGAAGATATTGCATATCAGTATAGCTTATTCTTTTAGTGAAAAAATAAAAAGTACTGATATAAACACTTATAGCAGCATAAATTTGCATATTTCTATCAAAATATTCCATACTATACAGCAATTGCATAATATTGCAAATGATGCAATTACTGATAACTTTGTTTGTGATAGTACTGGTATTACACATGAAGACAAACACTTCTGTAGGTGGCATGTAGTTATACATGTGCATAAAAACATAACAACACAAGAAGTATTTGTTCACAAATGTGCACTTATCACTGTCAAATTACATATCCTCCTTTCCCCTTTGTTGCTGTAGTCTGATACATGTGAAAAACTATTTGAGTAATATTTATTTAGATATTGCTCTGCTTAACATGTCTTTGATATCAGTTTTTAATTATGAGCCTTATAATCTTAACCATTTGATACAAGGTAAATACCAAGGAGGTAAACATCCTAGAAGTACAGAAAACCTCTACCTAATTGAAGAGAAAAACTATATTTTTCTATGCTTTCAAAATACATTTTATATTAGAAAATAATAAATTAATTATTGGATTATTATTTAAATTAAAATATATATTTTTCTGTACTTTCTCAGATTTCACATAACAGTAAAAAAACATGAATAGCTGGAAAACTTTTTGTATAAAATCCTTGTGTAAATGTTCAGAAATAACATTTTGTAAACTTCACTTTGATGTTTACACATTTCAAATAATAGCTATTATATTTAATAAATAATGAAAAATGAAGTAAAATTACAATAAAATTTATATAAAACAAATATTAAAGTATAACCAAAAATACTAGCATCATTGAGGGATGGCACTGGAGACAATAGTAGAAGGCGTGTAACTTCCTTGGTTTGCCTTCTTCATTAGACAGCATCTCAGCTTCTTGGTTTTTCATGACTTCTCTTCTACCCTCTCTATTGTAAGTTCTTGATGTAGGCTGTGTTACCACTAACCACCAAATCTAGCTCCAAAACTTTGTCCATATCAGAACACTCACATCTTCCCCTATGCCTCTTTTTCTTGTTCAAGATCTCATTTTACTTTCTTCCCTCCTTTTCCATTGTCTTGTGCCCTCTGGAGTCAGACTGGGGCTCCAGGGGCAGATGTGGAGCACTGCCTCCGGTGTGCCAGGGATCGGTAGCCACTGCCAGGCTGGGATAAGGCCCAGGGACAAGGGGTGTGTGGGGCAGGGTACCACCTCACCAGAGCAAGGCCCGACCTGCCCCTTCCCCTCACACACACACATCCAGAATGTTTCAAGTCAGCAATCTCCTCCATTCTCCCAGCTGCATGCCCAAGCGTATCAATGTATTTATGCATTTATGAGTCCTTATTCAATACGTCACCAAATGTTCCTGCTTAATTGCAGGAAAGGTGCCATTTCTGTGCATGAGATTCTGATTTTTGATAATTACTCTTTTTGACACAAGCACTAGTTTCTCTATCATTCTGTTGCTTGCAAAAGTGGCGTTTCACTACCCTTTTCCTTGCACCTTCTATTACCCAGACACAGCCTGATCCATACGCTATCATTTTGTCTGTGTGTGTAAAGAAACATCACTCCTGTGCCATAAGAAATCTAGAGAATTTTCTCTCCTCATGGAATACAACCCTGATGGTGTTAAAACATGGACTTGGCAGAAGCTGTACAGACATTTTAGGAAGGCAGTCGATTTCAGTCTGGGCAGAGCAGGCAGCCCTCTCAGTCTCTTGTGCCACGTGCTGGCAAGAGCCACAAATTACAAAAAAAAGAGATGCTGTCAGCTTGTAGTTAAAATGTGGAGCTCAGGTGCTCAGGGTGGTGGAAAAATCAGCAGAGGCACGAGAGGATGTGCTGACACATGATGAGCCGTGCAGGGCACCTCACATCCACAGAGCTCGTATCTGACACAGCTGATACATTCCAGTCTGTGCTGTGCTCTGCAGCATGCCAGCAGGGCGTAGTTGCTCATATGAAACACTATAGAAGTATATTTTTCTGAGGCCTGTGCAGACTTCAGCTGATCCCTTGCAGGCCCACAATCATATCTGCACAGTGTTCTTTGTTCTGCTGCTGCAAGTGGTCATAGTTTCCTCTCCTGGGCTGTACAGGCTATGGAGGGGTGCTTGCCTTTTCCCATTCTTCAAGCTTCCCTTTGAGGCTATCTATGGATTGTTTCCAAACAGGACTTATCACAAGCTGAAGGAGGCCACCTCTTTTCAAAATCTGTGCATTATATTGTATTTGTATGTCAGCATCTGAAACAGATAAATAAACAGTGTGTTATTACTAAGTGCTTGATATGACAGGACTTGGTCCAGAACGTACTGAAACTGGAATTTTTCCCTAGACATTTAAAGAAAAAAGTTGCGCAGGCAAAAAAACGAAACAAAATAAACAAAAAAAACCCCACAAAAAAAACCCCAAAAAACCCCAACCAAACAAACCAACAAAAAAACACCAAACACGATCAAGTCTAACATCTACTCAGTGTCTGTGACATGCTGTGTCACTGAACTATTTCCTAACTGATTAACAACTTCACAAATCAATGTGAAAAAGACAGAGATTGAAACCTTCTCTCTGCTCTTCAAGCTGTAAGCAGGTAAGGAACACAACCTTCTAGTTTGCAGTCTCCTTACCTGAAGGACAGAGTCACAGGAATTCACTAGAGAAAATCCTGACATTTCCTTCCTCTCCCTTCTTTTTAAAGTAATTTTTTGGCAAAAGCATAGGGTTATGAGTGATTACAATAGGACAGGGACCAGGCACTGCAAGCGAGGAGAAAGGATCAATTTTCCAAGGGTTATAAGATAATGATTTTCAAAAATCCTCATGCAAGTCCCTGGCACTTCTTCCTTTCTGACGTGTGACAGATTGGACTTAGCTTTGAGTTGCAACAACTGACAAAATTCAGTGTTTCAGCATGTAAAACATGGCAATGCTAGAAGGGCATTAGGTTCCCACTTAAATTAAAGGATATGCAGGAGCTGAGAGGTAAGAGAAGTTCTGGTTCAGTGAAGAGGTAAGCTACAGTTCCTTTGGGAAGGACTTATGTACAGTTAGTTTTTCCCCATGTTTCTCCCGCCCACATACACACATAACTTGTACAAAATCTCAACACACTTAGCCCTTTTTGTCCCCAGTCAGATGTCACTAGCTAGGGTTAACCTCTGTGCAACCTTCTTTCCTGCATGGGGATTCAATACAGCTCTCACCCTCCATAAAATACTGTAGGCTGGGAGATCACAACCAGTGTGTTTCTCCTCCTTCCATGATCTCTCGGCTTGCATGAAAAATCTGGTGGCAAAGAGAAATGAGAGGGGAGAGCAAAATTGTCAGCAATTCACTTTGCTCTTCATCTTGTCTTTCTGTCCATGCCTTCCTTCCTGCCTTCAGTTTCTCACCCCATCTGTTGAAAGGCTCTTGAGCGGTTAATGGTAAATGTCCTGTCACACTCAGAGACGGAGCTGAAGGTCAGGGCCGCTCCTGGGGTTGACCACAATAAAGAAGTTATATGTTCTAGAGCCCATATGTGCCTTATGCTCCTCCCTCCCCTCTGCCTGTATCACAACAGGAAATAATTTCAGCAAAACCCTGTCAGTCAGCAGGAAGAGGGGGAAAACTGCTTTGCTTTGCCTTGTCAGCAGATTGGAAAGGATGAGCTGTGGCTGTTCCTTGCCAGGCTGCTGAGCTAGGCCAGCCACAGGGGACAATGGGATGGGCAGAGCCAGCACATGTGTGCTCAGGGTGGAGGCTTCATTACTCACCTCTGCCACAGGGCTTCTTTTACCCTCATTCCTGAACTCTGTAAAAACTCCTTAACAATGCCTGGCAATGCAAGGGAAACAAGGGAAACAGCACTGGGCCAGGATGGTGGTTTGGGCCTGCTAATGCCTTCCCTTCCAGAACCACTGAGGCCCTGGCTGGAGGACGAGGACATTGGAAGGGGCAGTGAGGTGCCCTGGGCTTGGGGAACTGTGGTCAGGTGTGCTGTGGGGAGGGCTCAGTCAGGGCCTCCAGGGCTCCCACGGGAAAAGGCAGGGTGTGAGCCTGGTGAGCCACAAGGAGAGTTGCCATCCCTGGCCACTGGGGTCCCATACACAGCAGCCATGCAGAGGATTGACAGGGGACGTGACAGTTGGCGTCATGGTACAGGTTGCAGAATCATCTCAGTTGGAAGGGATGCAGAAGATCATCAAGTCTGACTCAGCAAACTGATTAAAAAAAATAGTTTAGTACTGAAAGATCAAAAATAAGTAAATTTGTAATGTGAATTTAGTAATTTTTTTGAGTTCTCTTAACACTCTTTGTTGTCTTCATCTCTTTATCATCAGTGTGACTTGCTGCTATTTACAATTAAAAAATGCTAGAATTGAGACTCTGGTTCTTGCAGTGCTAGTAAATAAGCTCAGTCTACTGGTAAAGACTGAAGACATTATTAGTTTATTCAATACTTACACCAAGACAGTCCTCAGTCATGTGTGGGATTGTTAGTTATCATATTTTACGTTCTCTACAGTCAAGCACCTCAGCTTTTGCTCTTTTAATTCAGAGGGACAGCAAAGAAAACGGATGTGCAAATTTTCTGGCCAAATAGAAACAGAATGTTTTCCCATGGCAAAGGAGATGAATGTGCCTGAGATGTGCATGCATACGTGCTTGGATCAGACTCCAAGTATTAACAGGCTTAATTCACTGCAAAAAGTACACGTATGTCCTAAAGTGCTGCTGACTTGCCCGAGCAAGATGGTGGCTGGGAGCACACTGACACTATTAAAACATTTACTAGATTTAGCAACTGGCTGCTTTCAAGGTGCTCAGGAATGAAGGAAGCAGGTTATAAGCCAAAATAATCTTTGAGCCACAAAGATGTTTAACGGGCTGGAGCACTTCTCCTATGGACACAGACTGAGAGAGTTGGCGTTCTTCAGCCTGGAGAAGAGAAGGCTCCAGTGGGATCTTATAGCACATTCAATTACCTGAAGGAGGCCTACAAGAGAGCTGGAGAGAGACTTTTTGCAGGGGCTTGTAGTGAAAAGACAAGGGAGAATGGCTTTAAACTGAAAGAGGGCAGGTTTAGATTAAGTATTGGCAAGAAATTCTTTACTGTGGCAGTGGTGAGACAATGGAACAGGTTGCCCAGAGAAGCTGTGGATGTTCCATTCCTGGCAGTGTTCATGGCCAGATTGGATGGGGCTTGTCAACAATCTGGTCTAGTGAAAGCTGTCCCTGCCCAGAGCAGGGGGGTTGGCATTAGATGATATTGAAGGTCCCTTGCAACCCAACCCATTCTGTGATTCTGTCACTGTTCTGGTGAGTCATACCAAGCTCACAGGCCACAGGTCTAGCACCGTCTCTACAGGGACAGAGACAGTGTCAAGATATGCTTCCCTCATGTCTATTTGTACCCTTTATTGCATCACCTTTGGTTTTCCTGGGCCCTCCCCCCAGGAAAGTCCCCTTTAATATGGTGTCATGGACATGTTATCCATTGTATAACAGTGAAAATGTGCACAAAGAATTTTAATTTTCTAACTATTTTATTTATGCAAATGTGTCTTGAAATCAACCCTAATATTCCATTTACAATGTTAATGAAACTTAGACAGGAAATTATTTGAAAAATATTATTTCTCTTACAGCAAAAGTCCAGTAAAACTAAGTCCACGTTGTATAATTTAGGCAGTTACACAAAATCCTTTTCCATGCCCTTCATACAGAGCAAAAAGAGTGCACAACCTGCACAAACAGACTGAAAATCCTGCAACAGCAAGATTGCTCTGCAAATCCTCCTTCAAAGAAAGGCCACAGGGCAAAGCCTGCCTCTTGTTTTTGTTGAAATTCCCCATCTATCAGGTTCAAAAAAAAAAAAAAAAAAAAAAAAAAGGGACAAGACCATTAAGTTGTTCTGCACAATATGGACTGGAAGGAGTCTTTGAACCCTTGTATATTCAATTTCCAATGTTTCACTGATTGCTAATTTCCCTATAATTCCCACTTTTTCCTGCAGTATCTCCAGGATTTCAACAGTATTCTCTGTGCTTTTTCTTCTTACCCTTCATTGTGTTTTTTTTCTTTCCATATCTCCTGTTCAATTCATATACCAAATCATCCCTTTTCTCCACAAAATTCTCCACTGAATTTAATAATCTATTAATAGAAATACACTAATCCCCTATCTTCTTCAAACAAAATAGAAATAATAAAAATACAACAAGCCCTTGACATTTCTCTGAATGTCAGCTATCATCACCCAGCTTTTTTGGTTTGAATGTCACATGCTTTTCCCATCACACTTCTACTTAGCTGCAGCACAACAACTGTCTTTTATATCAATTTTATGCAGAAAAGCTTCAGCATGTATAACATGGAGTTGTCTATGTGAGTCTACACAAATTTAGTTACAAAGAAGTAAACATACAGCAACTTCTTCAATTTCAAGGTAAAATAGACCCAGAATACTGTACAAGCTGGTTTTTGCAGAAGACAACTTTGGCTCACTAAATACAAAGTTAGAACAATCACATTCCATTACCTGCAAAGAGAATAAAATTCAAAGCTGACAAATAGTATCTAGAGGGTGCACAAAGAGCTTCATTCAAATCTATACAAAGCTATATAAAATGTTTATTTCCCTTTAAAAGTTATTTAAAGCCAGTCATGAACTGTCTGAGTAAGAGAACAGGATTATACTTATTTAACAGTTACTTGGCTATGCACATTTTCTCCCATATGGATTTTCTACTAAAGGATTGATGGAGCAAATTGTATTCATTGTCTCAGTCTAGACAGCAGTTAGATTAGGATCAAAAAAATGCCATCTCTCATTTGGTCAGGCATACAGACACCACTTAGCTAACTGTGGTGTACAGAAGGTGAAATGCTGTGGAACAGAAATTCTCTGCATTCAGTGAATAATTGTCACCATTTATCCAATACAGATGTCAGGAACTTGTTAAGTTCTCCCATCATTGGAGGTTGAGCGGTGAGGGGGAAAAATGTGAAATAATCTTAATATTGCATAATGCTTCAGTAAAATGTGAGAAGGAAAAAAATACATCTACCAGAGTCAGATATTTTGGAATTCTAATGTGAGCTATTGCATATACTTTCAGGCCTTGACCTATTACTCAGCCTGTGAACCTATGATACGGAAACTGGTTTTTCCAAAGGGCTGGCCAGCTCTGGGGATTATTTGATGAATCCAACAGGTTATACCCACAAAGCATTAAGTGAATACTACATCCTCACCAGATCAGGTGTGGCCTAGTGCAGAAGGTAACGAGTAGCCAAGAGGAGAACATATAAGTACATCCATGTAAGTACAAGCATATGTGCACACACACATGGAGCAGCCCAAAAATGAAACAACTTCAATGTTTGCCCCTTGCAGACACTATCATAAGAGAAAATACACCCTATCATTAGAAGAAAAGACTTAAACACCTAACGCGGATGAATTACATGGCCCCTGGAATGTGTCCTTTTCCGACAAAGATGTCAAACATTTTTATGTACAGCTTAGGAAAATAATTCTAGTATAGGGAGAAAGGATTAAGAGTTTAGAGGAATCAAAATTGAAATGGAATCACAGAATCACAGAGTGCTTGAGGTTGGGAAGCATCTCTGGAGGTCATTTGGTGCAAACCCTCTGCTCAAGCAGCACCACTTAGAGAGGGTTGTTCAGGACCATGTCCAGATGGGTTATGACTATCTCTGAGGTGGGACACTGGTGGGCAGTGCTCAATCATCCTTGCAGTGAAGAAGTGTTTCTGCACATTCTGAGAGAATCTCCTGTGTTTCACTTCATGCCCATTTCCTTTTGTCCTGTCACTGGGGACCACTGGCAAGAGAGCAGCTTTGGTCTATTTGCAACCCTTTTCATGTATTTATACCCATTAATAAGGTTCCCCCGAGCCTTGTCTTTCCCAGGATGAACAATCCCAGACCCGCTTTAACTGAGATTTTTAAACAAGCAGAACTACTTGCCCTACCAGGACCTGCAGATCTGCATTGACAGAAAAAACACCCCAGCTGAAGATACGAAAGGCTGTAACACGTTCGAACGAACGAGGGAATGACACGGACACTGAAGTGGGCGAGTTTCGCACCCGTGCTGAAGGAGGGCTGCTGACAGAAGAGCAAGGCAAGGGCTGAGCTCTGCCCACGGCAGGCAGCCCGCAACGTGACGGGCGGCACGTGCTCCTGCTGGGGGGAGGACGAGGCTCATTCTTCCGAAGAAGCAGAGCATTGACTCAACTGAACGAGAGTCTCCTGGCAGGGGAGAGGCCAGAGTCTGTCCACCCCGCGTTCCGTCACCGTGCCGCGGTGCCACACCTGCCTGCCTGCCTGTCC
>VZTR01032755.1:4408-14959 GCA_013400775.1 Chaetops frenatus
GGAGAGGAGAGGAGAGGAGAGATGGACTTCCAAAAGGATAAAAATTATACTTTAAATGGTTCCAATTGAGTTTAATTGGGTCATTCCCTTCAATCAGTAAATACATTAAGTTATGCCCTGTGTGGTATAAATTTCCCATTGAAACATTTTGAAAATACCTAAAAAATCCTGTGGAAAAAATGCTTTGAGTTCTCCTCTCTGAAAGAAATACAGGATTTTTTAGTTTCCAGCCTCTAGCTGGAAAAGGCTTTTCTGAAAAACTTAAACAACCTGACAGTGAAACAAATCATTCAATTACAAGTCAAGAAAACAGGAAAGCAAACCCCCAAACTGAACCAGCTTGACTTCCTGTTTTGTACCAATCAAGCTGAAATCCACCCACTTCCTTTTCTTTTTTTCAATTCGGACACTCACTGTGTATATTTCCAAGTTTCTGCTTCCTGGAAAACCAAACACTGGGAAAGAGTGGATGTTTAGTAAACATCAGGATCAAGGCACATCCATTCATTTAAGAATCTTGTATTGCAACAACCTTGAAAGAATTGCCCTGTGTGCATCAGGAAGGAGTCTGACACAAAGAGCTGAGGCACATGTCCATGGAAAGCTTGGCCTCCAAGGATTTCCTTGGGCTTCCAAGGATGACTCCCAGGAAAATAAAGTCTTGTTTTGACTCAGTGACTGGACAGTGCTTTGTCATAGGAGCAGTTCATGAATCGTGGCAAGAGGGAGCATTTCAGATTTTTGTGGCCACCACTTCTTTTCATCTCTATTTCACTGAACCAGAGAAGCACTGAATGGTTTGGGGTGGAAGGAACCTTAAAGATCACCCAGTTCCACTCCCCTGCCATGGGCAGGCACTCCTTCCACTATCCCAGGTTGCTCCAAACCCCATCCAACCTGGCCTTGGACACTTCCAGGGATCCAGGGGCAGCCACAGCTTCTCTGGACACCCTGTGCCAGGGCCTCCCCACCCTCACAGGGAGGAATTTCTTCCCAATATGCAACCTATCCTGCTGGCAGTTTAAAGTCATTTCCCTTTGTCCTATCATGACATGTTCTTGTGATCAAGTCAAAGCTTCCCCTCCTGCACTGTTAGAGCCCCTTCAGGCACTGGAAGGGGCTCTGAGGTCTCCCTGGGATCTTCTCTTCTCCAGCCTGGACATTCCCAGCTCTCCCAGCCTGGCTCCAGATCAGAGGGTCTCCAGCCCTTGGAGATCTTCATGGACAGCTCTGAACTCATTCCAGCAGCTTTTCTTAGTTCTGCCCAGGAACGCCTGCCTTTCAATCACGGAATCATGGAATGCCAGGTTGGAAGGAGTCTCAAGGATCAGCTGGTCCAACCTTTTTTGGCCAAAGCACAGCCTAAACAGAATGGTCAGCACCTTGTCCAGCTGAATCCTGAAACTGTCCAATCCAAACTGTTGAGGGATCCACCATTTCCCCGAGGAGACCATTCCAGTCAGAATGTGCCTTGGAGTAACTTGTACCCATTACCCCTCCTCTTTTCCATGTGACTGCTCAAAACAAAGAGAATCTCCATTCTCCTTCCAGCCACCCTTTAAATACAGGAATGTGATGATAAGGGGTCTTCCCTGAGCCTTCTTTTCTCAATGATGAACTTGTTTGCCTCAGACTTTCCTCACGTCGGGTTTCCCAGACCTTTGATCATTTTTTGTGAACCTGTCCACAACTTTTTTTATGGTGGGGACCAAAACTGGACAGGATATTCCAGGTGTGGCCTTGCAGGCTCTGGGTTCAGTGGGATAATGGCATTTACCTCTGCTAGGGATGACTCTGTTGATGCCACCCAGAATCCTGTTGGCTTTTTTTTGACCATGGCAGGATTCTGCTCATTCACATGGAGCTCAATGTCCACCAGGATCCCCAGGTCCCTTTCCACAGAGCTGGTCCCCAGCTGGGTAGACCCCAGCCAGTGCTGCACTCCTGCATTTTGTTTTCCTGGGTGTAACACCTTACAAATATATTCCCATCCCAGGAAGTGTCCAAGGCCTGGTTGGATGGGACCTGGAGTGACCTGGTCTAGAGGAAGGTGTCCCTGTCCATGGCAGGGGGAGGAATGAGATGATCTTTAATGTCCCTTCCCACACAAACCATTCCATTATTCAGTGATTTTATGATTCATGACAAGTGCAGGCCACACGAATTGAGCTAAACCCATGAAAATCTGCCCAGCTGAGCTCACCAAAAGCAACATGTGTTGCTACTTGTTTGTGCTGAGCCCAGCAATTAAGATGCATCTCAGGTATTGACTTGACTTCTCTATTCTTATCCTTCCTCCATTATTTACAGCTCTGTAGCATTTGCAGAAAATTCTGCTCCATTAAGATTCCCATCCCATCGGAATGGCAGGTTTTTCACCTCATCCTTTGTAAATCAGGCTCGGTGTGAAATGTATTATATATCACACTCATTAACACAGCCCAGGAACACATGGCTGGGAAGATAAGACACTTGAAGAAGAGGGAAAATGCTGATCTCAGCCTGCCTTCTCTGCAAAGGAAATGTCAGGAAAACTCCAGCACAATGGGATTCTTCAATCATCTTCCCCAATAACCCATTCCCCTCACTAACTACCCCTCCGAGCTCACTTTGTGTTTAGCATTTTGAAAAGCAACAGCAAATTATAAATACACATGGAGGTTATTGAGCCATTCAGCAGAGTCCAGGAGAGAGGGAAAAATTTCTTTTATTCATCTTGCATTAAGTATAAGCTCTACAAACATCACCAACCAGGCGAGACTCTGAATTCACAAATCAGGGAATTCTTCCCTCTCCTTCACCACAAAATATCTCTATCTTCCCTAAGTTTTCAGCGGACAGAAAACTGAAATCCTTCATTCAAAACGAATGCTGGCATTTCTTCTGTGAGTTCAGAAATCTGTTCCTAAAAAGTTGCACTTTTCATTTTAGAAAAGTGATAAGACCTTTATCTTCTGCCAAGATATTTCAGGCACAAACCCAGAAGTTCTGACTCCTCGAGCTCGGATTAGCGATGCATCCACATCCTTTGAGGTGATTGATTTTTCTTCGGCTTGTAATTTCCTGGCGCACATTGTGCTGCATCTTTATAACTAATATTTGTTGCTGAACGCTTGTTATCGGTGGGAACTGAGCAACAGGAGCAGAGTTTAATGTGCCACTTATCATTTTCCAGGTGTTATTATTGCCTTTCTATCAGTGCCTTCACACGAGGCTGCAGGATCACGGTGACAGTGGCACTTTGCTGTAGTCAGCACTGATTCCCAGAGAATTTGTGTTTCCACTCCATGCCAGCTTCCAAATAATATTTACTAAATCCCCTGTGTCGGGTTGGTGATGCCCCAGTGATATTGGTGAATGAGAACAGCCCATGGGTAGGTGAGAACAGATTCTGAGCTATTGAGTTTTCAAATATCCTCATATTTTCTTGACAAGTCTCCTTCTTAACCTGGTGACGATTTCCTGGGGTTTGTAAATGAGTAAAGAGCCAGAAGAGCATTTGAGGTTTCAGTGGAGGGGAATAGTAGAGGAAACTGAAAAGGCAGGATAATAATTTCCTCATTTTCCCCTGTATGAAACAGATATTTAGCATTTGAAGCAGACTCTCATTTCTAAATTTTCTTCATTTTACCGAAGGGAAAAAAGCTCCATTGAAACATTTCTCCAGTTCAAAGCACTGAGTGACTTGAAACATTTCCTTTGGATCTGGCAGTTTTTTGGTTCCCTTCCAAACAGCAACAAAATCATTCTTTTCAAGAATGCATCAGAGAAACCACAGACAATTTTTCCCACTGTGGGGTAGCAGCCACACGCTCACGCTGCCTCCCAGCTGTGTCCCTGCTGAGGCAGGCCCTTCTCACTGACAATAAAACCCATCTCAACACCAAAGAGGCACCTCTCACCCTTTGAGTCTCTCCAGACAGAATTTGTTCCCTCCAGGAGTTAACTGTTCCTTAGGGGAAGATGTTGAACATGCCCAGAACAGCAGAAGTTTGAATTTGGAATATCTTGCACACTGCAGTGTCCATTCATTCGCTGGCAAAGAGGGAAAATGCATTGCCAGTCCCTCTCTCAGAGCACAGAATTTTCATCCCCAGGTTCCTGCCCCACTCTGTGAGCAAAGATCAGTGGTAATTCACCACCTACAAACCCAAATACCAGAGAGCACCTCCTGTGCCTCTGTCCAGCCCTGCCCTGAGCTCAGCAGGGAGCAGAGGTCAAGAGGTGAGCACAGGTTTGGAATTGTGAAAAGAGGCCACTCATTTAAAATCATCAAATCATTAAGACTGGAAAAGACCTCCAAGATCATCAAGTCCTAAACCATATCACAAAGTGCCACATCCACTCATGTTTTAACACTTCCAGGGAGGGTGACCGCACCCCATCCCCAGGCAGTCTGTTTCAGTGTTTAACCACTCTTCCAATGAAGAAATTTTTCCCTAATATTGAATATGACCCTCCCCTGGTGGAGCTTGAGCCATTTCTCCTTGTTGTGTCAATTTGAGTGGGAAGAAGAAAGTTTTTGCTCAAAAACTCAGGTTGTCTGTGCAAACTCAGGGAAAAATTAGCAGCACAATCCTTGTTGATGTCAAGGGGTCAGGCTTTCCCCACCAGAATCTGTCCTCAGCTCTGGAAAACCCCTCTGGAGTGATTTGGGATGAAGTGCCAGATCTCTCTGCCATAAATTCTGCACCTCCTTCTTTTCCCTTTCCTTTTGCATCTGGAAATGAAAACCTTACCTTCTGTCCTAACGTGACAACCTGTGCCTAAATATCTTCCATAAGGGAAGGGCAAAGAGAAGACAGTAGGAGAATTGATCAGCACTTTGGCTGAAAGGTGCTGCAGATTTGCATTAAATTATCATTAAGAATGTGTAGTCTTTACATATCAAACCCAGACACACAGCATTCCTGAAAATGAGAGCGAATGTGGATGCCCCAGCCCTGGAAGTGTTCAAGGCCAGGCTGGATGAGGCTGGAAGTAACCTGGGATCGTGGAAGGTGTCCCTGCTTATGGCAGGGTTTGGAACTGTGTGATCTTTAAGGTCCATTCCAACCCAAGTCATCCCATGATTCTGATTGTGGATCAATCTATCAGCCCAGACATCAATAGAGGGAACACTGACCATTTTACACATTTCATAAATAACATCTCCCATGCTTTATGGATGAGGAACACACTCAAACAAGTAATTTCATGGGGACTTTCTACTGAAATATGTGGAGTTACCTCATCCATCAAGGACAGTGAGATCACCTTTGCTCATATGAGTTATCTCAGCTGATCTTCAGGAGTGTTAAGGAAGATTCATAAAGAAGATATCAGAGCCTAAACATCTCCTTGGATGGCCAGGTGAGCTCTGTAGGAGCCAAGGGCATCACCACATGACTGTAAATAGGGAAAGAAAGGAACAAAGGTCCATTTGGTCACCAGAATGACCCAGGGGATTGTTTGCCTTGGCCAAAATCCCTTTTTTGGGTCAAGCAAAGATTTCAAGTTTGCTTGAAGTGGCTTCTCCATGTGCCAAGCAAAGAGAAGGTGTTTGTTTTTCTCTCACTCAAGAGCAATGAAATGCATAGAAATCCCTGGAAAGGACAGGACTATTTGAAGGCAAGATAATAATGTGCTTCACAGCATGGAAAAAACCATTCTGCATTCAGTTGTAATTGAGAGTTACTCTTAAATATCTTTGCTCATCCTCATCCGTGTGCTCTTACCCCTCACAGCAGCCACCTCTGGGCTAAAATTAACACAAAAACTGTGGGAAAGCAACTGGAGTTGTGAGCTGAAGGACACAAAAAAAAAAGCAAACTGTGGCTGCACACTTGGCCTCACGTTCCCATGAAAACACAGCAAAATGTGATTTCATTGTGACTGAACAAGGGAAGAGCTCTGCCTGCTAAATCATCTTTACTACAAATCCCTTTGGGAAGAAATTCTACAAGGAAATACAAACTGCTTCCCTGACAAACAATGAGCAGACTTTAGTGCACCCAGTTACAGCTACAATTTCAACTGATGAGCTGTTGCATTGCATTTATTTTCCTCCTGCAGTGCTCAAAACACTGTTTATTCCTCAGCTCTGCCTCTCGCAGTGGTGATGATACAGCACAGTGAGAAAGCTGGAGCAGAAATGAAAAGAAAGATTTGGGGGCACGGGGGAAAGGGAAGTAATCTCCAAAGACATTATAAAAATGTAAATAATAAATGTCATTTAAAGAGTCATTTGCACAAAGAGAAGCGGGGTCATGGAAGAAGCTGTTGGAATAATCCTTTGGGAGGGATGAATTAAGAGTCAGTGGCATTGCTGCCACCATTCTTGGCTCTAATTCCTGCTCTTTATGGATGGCTGTCCCCATGTCCCAACATTATTTTTGCTGGCTGCTGAAACAAGGTGTGAAGAGAAAGCTTTCAGTGGCCTTTTTACCTGCAGGACCTGGAGCATCGCTCAAAAAGCAGAGGAAATTTTGGATTCACTTGGCCTCTAAATTAAGTTCATCCCTACGAGCTGCATTGCTCACCCACCCCAGTTCTCACACTGTCTTTGGTGCCCTCTTTGCTTTTACATGGCATTTAAGACAGGAGAGATTTCTTAATGTGTCAAATCCCATTACAAAGGCAAGGATAATTCCCATTTATCCCTCCAGGTCTGCAGCATGAAACAACATTGGATTCTTGGGATGTAACTGCTCCAGATCTCACAGTTCACACCTCACACATACTCAGTTCACAGCCTGGTTCAGTGAGCTGCTGTCCATAAAGAAAGTGATTTTCTCCCTATCCATCCCAGCAGAGGATGCTCTGCATCTGCAGATATTTTCGTCTGCCTTCATAAAAGTCTCAGAATGTGAGGAGACACCTTAAATAGTTGATTTTTCTCTCAGAAAGATCTTAGAGCCCCCTCCAGTTCCTAAAGGGGCTCCTAGAGAGCTGGGGAAGGACTTTGGGGAAGGACATGGAGTGACAGGACAAGGGGGAATGGTTTTAACCTGAAGACCTGGTTTAGACTGGATATTGGGAAGAAGTTCTTCCCTGTGAGGGAGGTGATGCCCTGGCACAGCTTGCCCAGAGAAGCTGTGGCTGCCCCTGGATCCCTGGCAGTGTCCAAGGCCAGGTTGGACGGGGCTTGGAGCAGTCTGGGATAGTGGAAGGTGTCCCTCCCATGGCAGGGGGTTGGGAATGAGATGATCTTTAAGGTTCCTTCTAACCCAAACCATTCTGTGATTCTGTGATTTGTGGCCCTGAATCCTCTGCTCCTGGATTTGTTCTGTTGTGCACAAATCTGGGTTCCACAATGAGTTTAATGAGCTCAGCATCTCCTCATTTAAAGAGCTCCAGGTTTTGTGCCTGTGGCATTGGCTTCAGTGTTTATAATGGAAATTTTAGATGCAGCTTCAAGGACAGGTTTGGTTTATAACTGCAAGATCCAGAACAGGGATTCTCCTCACCCCTCCATCGTTCCATACCTGGGTTGGGTTGGAAAGTACCTTAAAGAACATCTATTTCCTATTTCCAACTCCAACTTGACCAGGGCCCTGTCCAACCTGGCCTGGAAGAGGGCACCCTCTCCACCCTTTTCTACAAGGAAAAAAAAAGAAGAGGAGGTTCCAGCCCTGTGAGATGTGGATCAGCCACAGCCTCCAGCAGCTCTGTCTGGAGTTCAGTGCCGCAGCTTCTCCCATAAATAAAAGAAAAATGTTCTGACAATTTAATTTCCCTCAACTTTTGACCCTCGGCTGTGGAGGAGAAAAGACCTTTAATATGTGGTCTTTGCTGTACTGCAGATCTGCAAGGGAACAGTTAATCCTGGGCTCTGCTTGGGAACGCTGGGATTTGAACACACCAAGAGGTTGGATTGGGCTCGTTTTCTCCGCATGAGAAGTGACAAAATTCCTGTGTTATTCTTTGGTCTCTTGTCTGATTTATCACCTTCACCAGGCATACCAAACATTTGGTTTTCCTGCCAATGTTTTTCCTGGTGTCTGTTTGCCTGAAAAACAGGTGGTTCTCCAAGGCCACACTTCCTCACAAATATTTCCATTGGGCTTTCCAGAAGGCCTCAGGCTGCAGCCAGAGGAGTTTGTCCAACATCTTCATGATTCCCTTAGGCATCTTCATGATTTCCCTTATTTATTATAAGATAAATTTGGTTAGAAGATATGTTTTAGAGAGTTCCTGGGTCAAGGAAATGTCTGAGACCTTTAGAAATGTCATTTCAGTTTCCTGGCTTGCTGTAGTCAACAGCTTGAAATGGAGAATGGGGAATTTCTGTATTGCATGAACTCCTTTTCTTGCCACCAGTAATGAGAAATATCCAATTATTTGTTCATGATGAGACCTGAATTTAAGCCTAGCCTAAGTCAGCTGCAAGCCATGACCATACACTTTTGAGCCTGGTTGTAGATGAGGCTAAACCAGAAATAGATGCTGATGGAACAGACTGTAAAACATTTGCTGATCTTAAGGTTCCTGCTGAATGAAGATCTTAACTCCTGAAAAGGATCCTGTTCTGTACATCCAATAGCTCCAGGTTCACAATCCTATTTCCTGGGGCCCACAGAAACCCTTTAAAGGATTGTGCTTTGGATGATAGACAGGTCTGGATTTTGGAGTAGACTCACAGCTTTATTTTGCATCTTCTCTCTAAAACTCCTGCTTCTTCTGTGAAGCTTCTGTGAAGATTTCAATATTCAGCCTTAGAAAGAAATTGCTCCCAAATCTTTAATTCTGCCCTAATTAAAGTTCTTTCCATATGGATAATGCTGTTGTCCTTCACTTCCTTCTGGTGCTGAGGTTGATCTGTTATGACAGAGATGTCATTTCTTAGGATCCCCAAAAAATTGAGACACTTCTCTTGCACTGGAGAACTTCCAAAAGCCAAAAGGCTGGGGCAGAAAGTTTTATTCCTCCTTGTGTCTTTAAAGGACAAAACCCTGAGGGATCCACAGGTATTATTCACAGCTAAATGGGGACAAAGAGAGAGGTCAATGTGAGTAGCCCATTTATTTGATTACTTGCATTAGGTGAGATTGTATGAAACCCAATTATGGTTTTTAATTTTATTTTTGCAGGTTGGATGAACAGGTGAAAGTGCAGATAGTGCTATAGCCTGAGTTCTGGAGATTTATTGAGGAGCAGAGATGTCAGAATTAAAGGGGGGAAAAGAGGAAGAAAAACTACAAATACCATTTCTGAAAGTTAAGACCAGAAATCCGATCTTACAATCCTTGTATCACTTGACCAGACTCAAAACTCTGGAGCTGGTCTGGTGCAGGGGTCAGTGTGAGGGTTTTTTTCTGACACATTTCTGATTTGCACTGGCATGGTGTGCATAAGTTAACCTAAATATTTATTTTTGTGCATGTTTGATATTTATTTATTGAAACTTTGTCTACACTCACATATACATATGCACACACACTCCGTTTTATTTAACTGCTTGCTCAAATGTTTACTTAGTCCATATTTTTTTAAAAATTATTTTATTTTATTAGATGAGATTATTAAAAAAACCAAAACATGGCTGCATGCCAAGGATTGATCCTTACACTTAAATCCAACCTTGATTCTCTCTTTTCACGTTGTCAGGCCCACCCTCGTCTGCTTGAGTTGCTACGAAAGGTCAGAGCTGTCAGGAACCAGCACCGGGAGAATGGGCTGAAAAGAGTAAAATGACAGACAGGTATGGCAAGAATGAGAATTAAAAATGGTCTCTCTGAGCAGGACACAAAATCAAATTGTCTCGTCTTGAAGCCTGCATTTCTTGTCATCTCTGTGCTTCTGCCCAGGGCATCTCCAGGAGCTGCTTGCTGAGATATTCTTCACCACAGGGATTAAGAAAGTGGGCTCCTTATTCCTCACTCTTAATTAAAGACAATTTTTATTTTTCCAGTCCCGGGCCTAAAAGAAATCTCTTGTCTTCACACTTCTCCACCAGCAAAGTTTCCTTGGATATTTTAGCTGTGATTGTGCCATATAAACCCACAGTGTTTTGTATGCTGGATTAAGATCAGGCAGAGTTTTAATATTTGGACCCTGGTTTCTGGTGGGAAAGTAAATATATGTATAAAACTGTTGTGGTTTAAAGGACAACAACTTTTTTTTCTCCTTCCTGGGGGGGGTTCTTTGTTTTTCTACTTCCGCCGGGGCACAGTTTCCAGCAGAGGTGAGGAGCCCACAGATTGGCTAATTTTAAGATGGGCACTTCATGTAGCCACTTGAAAATTAGAGGCGTCTTTGCGAAGCTTACATTTTTAGGAGCGGGAAGTTTGAAGCTCTCTTTGACTTCCGTCCACGGGGAAGGTAACACCGGCATGGCCCTGGCCGGCCGCTCTGGGCCCCAGGGCCTGGCGGCTGTGCCGGGGCTGCGGCCGGCTCCCCCTTCCCCCACCTCCTCCCTGGCAGTGATGCTGCTGTGGGGCTGCTTTTGCTCTCCCTCTCCTTGCCTGAGGGAGAGGAGAATGGAACTCCAGGAGGGGGCTCCCGGCCCTCCCCTCTCCCGGGCCGGGCTTCCCCCCCCCAACGGGGTGAGAGAGAGAGAGATCAGCCTGC
>VZTR01032755.1:23859-44366 GCA_013400775.1 Chaetops frenatus
ACCAGCTGTGACTGTCACTGCATCAGAAGTGCCTGCGAGCCAGCAGGTTCTCACTGGGTTCCTGCTTCTGTTTGTTGTTAGTGCCATAGTAGCTGTTGTTTCTTTGTTTTATTATAAATACTAGTAAAGAACTGTTATTCCGTTCCCCATATCTTTGCCTGTGAGCCCCTTAATTTCAGAATTACGATAATTCGGAGGGAAAGGGTTTACATTTTATTTTTTTTTTTCATTCCAAGGGAGGTCCCCTGCCTTCCTTAGCAGACACCTGTCCTTCAAACCAGGACAGACAGCCACTGGGAAACCTGTGCCAGGGCCTCACCACCCTCACAGGGAAGGATTTCTTCCTAATATCCCATCTAAATTTATCCTACTTCAACTTAAATCCATTTTCCCTTGTCCTATCTTTACACATCCTCGTGAAAAGCCCCTCTGCATCCTTCCTGTGGGCCCCCTTTAGGCACTGGAAGGGGCTCTAAAGTCTCCCTGGAGCCTTCTCTTGCCCAGGCTGAGCAGTCCCATCTCTCTGAGCCTGTCTCCAAAGGACAGCCCTGTGTCAGCTCAGTGGCCTCCTCTGCACTTGTTCCAACAGGCCAAAAAATTTCTTGTGTTGGGAGCCCCAAAATAACGGGAAATGTGCATTCCAGCATTTCAATGATCCTCCCTCAGTGTCTATGGAAGGGAAATGAGTGAACAGGTTGGAGGTTTTTTTGCTGCTGCAAAGCAGCAGAAGTTGCTCTCAGTGAGTGAAGTTAATGATCTCCAGGTACAGATCTCTCTCTTGTGCTTCAGTATCCAAATAGGAAGTGGCTTTGTAGTCCTGCTTCAGGCAAAGCCCTTTTGATGAAATCACTTGTGTGAACAGCTGGATTCAAAACCTGTGTGGCAGAGCTTCTGCTCTCCCTCATTCTGCCATCAAAAGGCTGAAAGGCAAACTGCAAACATCTCTCATTTTCATTTAGTATTCCAAACTATGCTGAAGGGGAAAGTGATCTCTTTCACTTTGGTCTTGCTCCTTTAAGTTTACCCTGTCAGGGTGGAGAGTGAGGAGAAGTGTCTTACTTGATGTGATATTTGAGCAGTATTAAAGTATATTTTGGGAGAATTAAAATGCAGTGAGAATAAGGAAGCGTTTTAGTCCTCATGAGTGGAGTTCAAGAAGCTGCCAACATTTCTGAGCAGGAGAAAATACAGAATTAAAATGAATCTGCTCTACTGTCTTGAGCTGATATTTTTAAAAACCTGATTTTTTAAAGTTTCCAAGAACACAGCTCACACTCAGTCTTCTCCACAGCAAAATGAAGCTCTGAGCTATTCAGTGGCAACTGGCCAGTGGAAAAGACATGGAAAGATGGGAAGGGAACAGCAGGAAAGTGTCACAGGAGGAATGAGGTGGCCAGGCTGGACAAATGCAACTGCATCAGTCAATGTCTTGTCCAACAGGTAATTGGTGACTGCCAGGATGTGACTAAAATTTCAGAAACAAAAACCCCACCAAAACATAAATTTTTTTTATTTTGTTTTTATTTTATTCCAGGCAATCAGGAGTTGGTGGAGGCAGGACTGGCCAGGAGTTATGCCTGGGATGATCTGACCAGTTTGGAAGTGTGAGGGACAATATGTTCTATCTGCCTTGATGAAAAGATGATATTTTGTTTCTTACATTTGATCCATCTGAATGAAGCAAAGCTTCATTTCAGATTTGTTCTAAAAGTGATAATTCTCATTCTCTGAGTGAGAAACCAAAAATGGCCAGATATTTGCCATTGCAAATTGGGCAGAAATAGGTCACCTTCAGCCCTACAAAGACAAGGAGTCCCCTGGTCATCAGATGGACTTTGAGGCTGTTTGCTGTAGAGTGTGGAAGAATTTTTTTTCCTCTCTGTAAAGAGAAAAGACCAGTTCCAAGAAGCAATTTACCACCATATTTCTGCCCTGAAATTTTCTAGGGAACACAATGGAAATCTTGGAGGAAATGGAAGTTAGATCTCTTACTTGAGAGCTCAGTGCCAGGTGAAAGTCCTCCTGGTTACCCACAGGGATAGTGCTTCACTCTGTCCATCACATCCTGGATTGCCCTTTACACAGCAATTAAAAGCATCTGATTGAAGATGGAAACTCCTGCCAGGTAGAATCTGGAAAGGGAATAAGGCTGCCTTTAAAGAGGAACATTCTTAATCTTGATGTGCTGCCTGAAAACCTGCTCAGTTGTACAAGCTGAAAAAAAGAGGCAGTCTGGATATGCATGAAAGGCCACGGTCATCACTCAGAAATTTATTTCACTTCTTGTTCCTATAGGGGCTCCAGGGGAGCTGGAGAGGGACTCGGGACAAGTGCCTGGAGTGCAAGAACGAGGGGGAATGGCTTTAAACTGAAATAGGGCAGAGATAGATGGGATATTGGGATGAAATTCCTCCCTGTGAGGGTGGGGAGGCCCTGGCACAGATTACCCAGAGAAGCTGTGGCTGCCCCTGGATCCCTGGAAATGTCCAAGGCCAGGTTGGATGGGGCTTGGAGCAACCTGGCACAGTGGGATGAGTCAGTTTTTAAGGTCCCTTCTGACACCAACCATTCTCTGATTCTATGAAAACAGCAAAACAGCACCAGTGTTTTCCATTCTGTAGTCTTTAAAAGGTTATAGAAAAATATTCAAGCAACCTCTTTATCCCTGTCTCACCATTTCTAAACCCGGGACAAGCATTTCCCAAGGACAAGCATTTCCAGACTGGTCTTGATATCCAAGATAGATATTAGAAAGAACAATACCAACAGCACCTTGACACTTTAAGAGTTTACAGAGGGGTTTTTTTGTTTGTTTTGTTTTGTTTGTTTGTTTGTTTGTTTGGGGTTTTTTTGTTTTGTTTTGTTTTGTTTTGTTTTNATACTCAGCTAAAAGGAGTACAGCAGCTGTTCATTGGCTGAGACACACAATAGCAGGAGGGTTGAGCCTCTCAAATAGGGCATGTACGTGTGTTAGCAAGGCATATTCCAGTGTATATGTTTTAACTTCAAAAGCCAATTCTGCATGCTTATTGCATAAAAGGAAAACAAGCAACTTTTAACACTGGAACACTCATTTGAAAGCACTTTTTGGGTTGTTTTGGGGTTTTTTGTTGTTGTTGTTGTTGTTTTGGTTGGTTGGCTGGTTGGTTGGGCGTTTTTTGTTGTTTTTTGGTTTGGGGTTTGTTTTGGGGTTTGGTTTTTTTTCTTGGTTTTTTTTTAGTATGTTTGAAGTGTGAACAGGCTTCTGTCAGATGCTTAAATTTCTACCCTGAGAATTGGGATTTCTGGATTTAGCTCCCAGCAAGAGCATAAATGCCCTGAGTGGATTTTGACAAGTCCTGCATCTTCCTTGTCCCTTAAATATTAACAGATAAAATGGAGGTTATTTTTCCTAAGGCAGTTGAGCTCAGGCACTAATGACTGAGTGAGATGCTGCAGTAATGGAGACATTTGACAAATGCAAGGAATGGTGTTGCTGTTATTACTGTGATGGATCAAAACTTTACTTCAGGTTCATTAACTTCATCATTTTCCTTCTCAGTGTATAAACACACGATTTTTGGCAGCTCAGATTCCAAAGAATTCATCACCAGTTATATACTAATAATGTCAGCCTGAAATTCAAAGTAAGGTGGTGCAGGTAAAGGAGGGATTTTTTTCCTGCTTTTTGTAAAATCTGATGGTGCAAATTATTTCTCGGCACCACTGGATAAAGCAAACACAGAAGTTCCCCTTGGTGACAAGGGAGAGGAAGGGCTATTAATGGGGGCAGCACAGTTGGAAAAGAATAAATGCGAACAACTTTTGCAAAACATCACTGGCAGGATTGGATTTTGGGTGAGATTTGTCTGGAGCTGAACAGGAACTGTTCCAGTCAGACTGGTCCTGCTGAGGAATCTGGGATTTCTCTGCACCAAGGACCAGGCTAAGCAGCTCATTTAGTCCTGTGGGAGGTCAGAATTCTTGTGCCATCATCCCTGAGGTCCAATAAAACCTTCCATGCCCATAAATACCCACTGGAGCGGGATAGAGGAGCCTTCTGCCCTCACTGATCCTGTGCTGACTGTCCAGTTAAAGGTGGGATGAACCAGAGCTGGTCTGGCACTGGACACAACACCTGTCCTTATCACCTGGGCTGTCTCCCACTGTTCCATATTAAACATGGATAGCTGGGGCTTCACTCCATTTTGTATAAGCATCAAAATGTCTCTTCATTTTTACAAGGACTCTGAATTCAAGGCATCGGGAGGGTGAAGAACCTCTGGGGTAAGCTTTAAGTAGAGATGATAAAAGCCATGGAGTGTGACCCACAGTCATTGGTGAGAGTGGTGATGGATCAAGGCACTCGGGGAAGGCACTTTGATAACTTCAGCAACCCTGAATTTTCCTTGGCTGTGCTAAAAGAAAAGCCCTGGCCTTAATTTTTTAGGAGATACAAAGCAATTCATAACATTTATGGATAATTACACCTTGGAAAAACCTTTGGTCAACTGGATCATTGAGCCCAGCCACTGATCCAGCACTGCCAAGTCCACCACTAAGCCATGTTCCCAAGGGCCACATCTACATGGGTTTTGAACACTTCCAGGGATGGTGATTCCACCCCTTAAGAAGCCTGCTTCAATTCTTTACCACCTTTCTAGTGAAGAATCTTTTTCCTTGTATCCAACCTAACCCTCCCATGGTGCATCTTGAGGCTGTTTCCTCTCGTCCTGTCAGGATGCTGGAAACAACATCAGGGTTACAGCTCCTCAGAGGGATCTTCCCAGATCTGCCAGCTCCCTTTGCTCCACCCCATGCTGTAACCACCCTCTAAAGATGTACCATATTACTGTGCTGACAAAAATAAATCATAAATGTGATGAATATTCACTTTCCCGATGACAGTGATTTGGGAAGGACCTGGATGGCCACAATACAGTGTCAAACCCTGTTTCTTTACTAAAACTCTCTGGGTTATAGTGAGAGATATTTTCTGAGCTGGTTTTCCCTCCAGAAGCATTGAAGGCTGAATTTCCCATTGGACTAATTAGCTAACTACCTAATGAGTTGTGGTGCTGTCACTGTCTTTCCATAAATCCTCCTGATAACGAGGCAGGTGAGTGCAGATTCCAGACCTTGGGCTCCTGCAGGTTCCGTGAGGATAAACCCATCAAGGCATTGTGGAACTGGCTGTTACAGAGCTGCTGTGGAAGCAGCACCTAATTAAAAACCATCCCCTGGAGAGGATATCATTTAATCTTCTCCTCAGACAGAAAACACAGTAAAAGCAAAGCAAAGATCCGGATCACAGGGAAAAACAATGTCATGTTTTCTGTCGTTGTGTGATCTGCTGGAATTCCTCCTGTTAATTTCCCTCTCGATATTGAATTGAAGGTCAATCAATATTGAATTGCAGGTCAGCCCTTGAGGCCTGTGAGTTTTATTTCAGCAAACATGACATTTCTGTGGTGCACATGAACATCTCGGACTTTTGCTTTCCAATGTGCTCTGCAGTCTCAAAAGCACAGCGTGGTCTCAGAGAAACCACAGGGGACTAAAAATGTGATATTTTATTGAGGAACACAGGATTTATTAGACTCAATTAGACTGTGGTCCATTTGTTCCTGTTTCTTGCCTCAAGCAATGAGTGAATTTCAAAATTTCAAAGGCAAGGGGAATTATAGTAAAGGAGGAGACACGAAATTTGACGGGTTTTTTCACTGACCTAAAACTCAGCTCTTGCTAAATGGAAACTCCAGAGTGAGCTGTGAGCCCTACAATGAAATTTGGGTCAAGCTTTGACTGATGTTAGGATGAAAATTTGAGCTATATTTGGGCTAAAATGAAAGGACAATTCTTTCTGCCTTTTAGGAATGTGAGAGTAACTTTTTTAAAACACACAATAGCTGTGGCTGAGGCAGCACCCTTGGCCAAAGCCTCCTCACTCTCCACACTGTATGATATAAAACATCTTCTCTTCTGGCTCCCCCTGTTCCATCTTATTTTCAACAAAGAAGAATAAAAGAGTCAACAAAAAGAAATATTGTTTTTCACCCAACCTTAGTTGCTTCATGTCCCACACACCCCCCACCCAAAAAAAAAAAANCCCCCCCACAAAAAAAAAAAAAAAAAAAATCATTTTAAAGGGAGAATTCTTTGAAACTTAATTTTTTAGTGGCCATATTTATGCTGCAGACTGGAGAGGGCTGTGATGCAAATTGTAAATCCCACAACAGGGTGGGGAACTCGCAGATAAGGAATTATGGAATGTTTTGGGTTGGAAAGGACCTTAAAGGCCATCAATTTCCACCCCCTGCCAAGGGCAGGGTCACCTTCCAGCAGACCAGAGTGCTCCAAGCCCCATCCAGCCTGGCCTTGGGCACTCCCAGGGATCCAGGGGCAGCCACAGCTTCTCTGGGAACCCTGTGCCAGGGCCTCCCCACCCTCACAGCCAGGAATTCCTTCCCAATGTCCATCTAAACCTGCAATCCTACTCTGAATTTGCCTCAGAGGAGCCCCTGGCAGTTCTGAAAGCCCTACAGCCCTCCAGACCTTCTGTGAGAAGTTCACGTTGCACAAGTGATGCTGATTTTTAATTTTTGCAGCCCTGCCTGCCCTGCTACCTTGAGTTAAAGGAGAGGCTGATCTGAAAAATGACCTGCAGCAGCTGAACTGCTGCTGCATTAGGGCTCATTAGGACTCTCAAATTAGGATAAAGCTTTAAAAGCCAAATAAAGTCTCTCCAGAGAAACTCCCTCAGTGGAGATCAGGCCTTGGCAATGTGAGTTGCTTATTAACTCTCAGGGGAAATGCTGATTTCTGCCTCTCTTGCCTTTAGGATTGGTGTCAGAGTGGGCTGGAGTTGAGTTTTGGGGTCTACTGGTCATACATGGATGGTGTTGGAGCACTTGATCAAGATAGAGCTTCACCATAAATGGTGTAATCTGCATTTCAGGTGATTAGCTCAGGAGGGAGTGCTGTGATTACCTGCTCTGTTCTCTTGCCTGCTGTAATAGGAAATAGGATTTTCAGTCCTAATTTCTGCTTCAAATCTAATACTCATGCTAATGCTAAAGCTCAACTTCTAAAGAAGAAAAATCCAGTATAAGTTAAAAAAGTTCTTGGTTTAATAGTTGCAAGGATGGAGAATCCATCATGGTGTTAGTTAAGCAGATTAAATTGTTAACAGCAGAGTCTTGCAAATGTATTCCTTCATTTCTTCTCTAAATTAGAACTCTGCAAATAATTGATATTTTGGTTCACTGGGCAAATTAAAAATAAAAAAGAAAGAAATTGATAAGGAAAGAAAACATTTTGGCATAAACGAACTCCTCAATTTGTGGACTAAAACACTGCTACAAAGGTCTGAAAAATGTGAAGTCTAATTATAGCAGCCCAGAACTGGAGTAATGAGGGACTAAAGAGTGTGACTGATAAGCAGAAGATAATGCTCTGATAGGCATGATGTGCACAGCCCTTCAAAGAGCAACAAAAACCCACATGAGGCATCTGTGGGATTGTGTAAAGGACAAGAAACGCTTGAAAATGGGATTTAAAGGCAGAGAAACCCCGGTGAACGCGTGGCTCTGCTGGTGGTGGAGGTTTTCGTGCATGCTCTGAGCACGGACAGGGTAATCACCTGTGAAATGCACCCATCGGGAGGTTGCCAGCAGGAGGAGAAATCCTGGTCTAAAAGGGGAGTGTAATCCTCTGGGTTTCTGGGCAGCTGGGCCCTGCTGTGTGTTGGTTGGTTACCAGCAGGTGGATTTTTGGCTCGTTGCCTGCAGAGTGAGGAGAGAGCAGGACACTTCCAACCTGGAGCCCAGGGCTGCAGGTAGAAGAGGTTTGGGGTTAGGATGGGGGAGAGGAATAGAGACAAACTCTGGAAAAGGCAACCTTTGCCAGAGGGTGAGGCAGATCATGAGCAGAGCAACTTGCTATATTTATTCATTTATTATTATTGTTGTTGTTGTTGTTATTATTATTATTATAAGGAGATCAAGAAATGTTCAGTCCCCAGCACAGGAAGGACATGGAGGTGTTGGAGAGAGTCCAGAGGAGGCACCAAGAGGATCAGAGAGACTGAACAGCTCTGCTGTGAGGAAAGGCTGAGAGAATTGGGACTGTTCAGCCTAGAGAAGAGAAGCCTTGGGGTGACCTCATTGTGGCCTTCCAGGACCTGAAAGGAAGGTGCAAATAAAATGGAGAGAGATTTTTTGCAAAGGAAGGTGGTGACAGGACAAGGGAGGATGGATTTAGATGGGATATTGGGAAGAAATTCTTCTCCATGAGGGTGGACAGGCCTTGGCACAGGTTTTCCAGAGGAGCTGTGGCTGCCCCATCCCTGGAAGTGTTCAAGGCCAGGTTGGGTGGGGCTTGGAGCAATTTGGGATAGTGGAAGGTGTCCCTGCCCATGGCAGGGGTTGGAACTAAATGATCTTTAAGGTCTCTTCTAACCCAAAACCATTGCATGAGCCCATGATTTTTTGTAATGATTATTCTATGATCTTAGTATTTTTCCCAGTATCAGTGAGGGTATGTTTTTACCAGAGGGACTGGTGGAATTTGTTAGTTCTTCCTCCATCCCTTTTTACTGCTGTTCCCGTGTGTGTTGCAGAGAACACAAGCTTTGATACCTCTTTCCTTCTCTTTCTCCTCCACCAAGTGCATTTTGGCTGCATCATGCTCAGTATATTTCATATATATCAAACAGAAAAAGAAGTCAATTTTCTTGGAAAATGGCCCCTTTCTAGGGATACTTCAAAACCATTTCAAAAATGTCACCCTCCTGAAGGTTTTGAACTGATTCATTGCTTATTTCAGCCAAGTAAAAAAAAAAGGGTGCTTTCTTCTATTTTTTTCTACTGTTCTGGGTCCTTTTGGTTTCTGTTTCTGAACCTGTTATTCCTACCCTTCCATCATGTGAAGGAGCCTCAAGAGTTCTTGCAGGTCAGTGATGGTTACACTGTTTTTTCCTCTTCTTTTGTTCCTTCCTTTTAAAATACAGCCCTTCAGACTTGTTTATCTTGTTAGAAGCAGGTCAAGAAAAAACAATAAATACAATGAATGGGGAAATCTCCCACAAACTCACATAATAACTTTTCAACTGGTCAAAATCTGCCATGAGCACCAACTTTGTTATGCTCAGAAGTGACAACTTTAAAACCAAGCTCTGAAACATTTCATTCCTCCCCCAGAAATTTCTCTGCCTCTGTTGCAGGTGTGTAATGAATGTCCTTTGGGCCAACGGGCCATGATTGAATGAAATACCAGTAAAGCAAATGGAATGAAAATTTATAACTTCAGCTGAAGGACTAAAGATCCCCAGAAAAAAAGGATAAATATCCCATGTGGAGAGAAAACGTAAACACCACACATTCACCAAAAGCTGGTTATGCTTTTCAGGTGTGTCCAGCTGTGTAAGGTTTTGTGTTGCAACAAAAATTAAGATTTACGTTATGATCAGCAGTTCACCAGCAATCCTCTCAATGCCATCCCGACACTTCCATAAGCAGTAATATATTCATCTATTCCAAAACAAATTTAAATTACATTCCCACGCAGCAGATGTAGGATTTGTGGGTTGACATTGCATTGCTTTACCTGATTTGGGGCACACCTGGTTCTGAAGGAGGCAGGATGAGGCAGGAAGGAAAGAACTAATTAGACATAACCAAAAATAATGATGGACGCTGCGTTCATGGCATTGCTGGAAGATTTCCACCCGATGGGATGAGGAATGAGGGAAAATGGATATCAGCAGGTCAAGAATTTGTTTGTTTGATTGAGTTACCTGTTATTCCAAGAGCTCATTATCCAGTATGGTCCTTCCAGGCAGGAGAGTGTAAAAAGCAGAGGATGAACCAAGGAATGGAACACACAAAAATAATCCTTCCCTTCAGCAGAAAGCACATGAGAGATCTTCAAGGGAGTGGGCAGAGGAGGGCAGGTAGGACAGGTTTCATATGGGATTAAGCACAGAGAAAGGCCAAATGCCAGAAGCAGCAAAACCAAAGATTTGGAATCCTTTTTCCTAAGACAGAACTGTGGGGAATCACTTGAGCACCTCGAGAGAGATCTGGAAGTCTCAATTTAGTGCTGGAAGTTTCTAGGAATCCCCCATCTCCAAGGGACCACTTTTCTGTTTATTCCTTGGTATAGTTTGGCAACTGGAATGTTTTCTTTCTTCTTTGTCTGACTTAAAACCCCGAGGAAGCTTCTCCAGAAATTGACTGATGCAAAAACTTGGCAATGAGCTCCTATGGACTTTCCACAAGGGGTCTTTGGGGGTTTGTTTGTTTGCTTGCTTGTGGGGTTTTTTTTGTTTTTCTTTTTTGGGTGTGTGTCCTCTAGCACCTTCAGGAAAAAATGTTTTTGACAAATCCTAAACTGGGAGACTGAACTTTCAACATTGTGCTACTGGAAATAACTTCAAGAACAGTGACAATTTTGACTTCACTGCAAGCAGAAGGAAATATTGATGAAATAATTGCATTTAGACATGAAAATTGTTGCCGTATCTCGGAGTGATATTGCAGAGGAAGAACAGATGCTCCAGAGAAGTCCAATCTGCTCCAGTGTGTTGTCAGCTCCAGTGAACAGCAGCAGATGCTTCAAGAAGGGTGAAAAAGCTGATTCCTCACAACTGGACTCTCTCAGCCCACAACATTCTGCTCTTTATGAACTTTCCAAGTTGGAGATGTTGTCTCTTGGTCTGGAAATCTTTTGATGAAGCTTTTATTTCATGGACTGGCTGGAGGAATATCTGAATCTACATGATTCAGGCTGTCAGATGAAAGCAGACCTTCCCAAGCCAGAGCTCTTGGGAAAAACATTGCCCATAAAAGTTGTGAGCATGAGGCAGCCTGGAAGTAGAGGAAATACAGAAGTTTAGAGCCACAAGGAAAAATTGTGGGGGTTTGTCATCAATATGTTCCTGACTGAATCATGGAATCAGAGAATGGCTGGAGTTGGAAGAGACCTTGAAGGTCATCAGATCCCACTCCCCTGCCATGGGCAGGGACATCTTCCACCATCCCACCCCGGTCCAACCTGGCCCAGGACACTTCCAGGAATGGAGCAACCACAGCTTCTCTGGCAACCTGTGCCAGGGCCTCTCCACCCTCACAGGGAAGAATTTCTTCCCAATATCTCACCTAGGATTCCCCTCTTTCAATTGAACTCATTACTCCTTGTTCTATCACTCCAGTTCCAGATGAAAAGTCCCTTTTTTTGGCTTCCCTGGAGGCCCCTTTAGCTACTGGAAGGTGCAGGGAGGTCTCCATAAAACTCTTATCTTCTCCAGGCTGAACAGCCCCAGCTGTCCCAGCCTATCTCCATAGGGGAGGTGCTCCAGTCCCATTTTCAGCTTCATGGCCTTCTCTGGACTTGCTCCAACACTTCCATGTCCTTATGTTGCCACAGGCCATGGGTGGGGGACAACCATCACCCCCATCCCAAATCTGAAAAGGTTACACGAGACACAAGTTGCTCATTTCTTTGAGGTGAGACCCAAAGCTATTTGAAACCTGCTTTTTGTCCTTTTGAACCCCAGTGATCTCAAATTTCTCACTTTGAGCAAACCTATCCCCTTTTTTGAGCTCTCTCAGCACCAAACCTCCTCAACTGACTGAGCAGTGACTCAGTGTGTCCTGTTTCTGCATGGTTATTAGTATTTCTCCAATGAAAAAGAAAAAATAACCAGAGAAAAAATGAAATTGTCCAGTAAAGTGCTGAAACATGCCAGATACCCTGGATTTTTCACACTCCTGATGTTTGCCTGGACATGGATTGGGCCCAACATTGCTAATTCATGGCAAGTACATTTTCTTGATTAGGAACATGCAGTGAATTACAAGAGGAAATCGACTGACTGAGAAGACTGACTGCTGAGAAATAGCACAGCCCTGTGGATATTCTGCTTTCACAGCCCAAAAATCTGTGGACTTGGGTTGAGTATGGACATCCTCCAAGCAATGCCTTGGTCAAGACTGAGAGGTGCTTGGATAAAAACTTGATGCCGAGTGATTTCCAGAGCTACATTTCTTCATGACCCTCAGCTGGGGTTTTAAAAGATGGATTTGTTGCTCCATCTGTAGGATCTGGGGTGGCCTGCTGAAATAAATGCCTGGGTTTGTCTGTTTTGGAGAGAAGGCGGCTGAGGAGAGGACCTGAGGAGAAAATTTGAGAGGTTCAGGTTGAACATCAAGAAGAATTTCATCATGGAAAGGGTGGTTGACCATTGGAAGGGGCTGCCCAGGGGGGTGGTGGAGTCTCCATCCCTGGAGAGGTTCAAGGAATGACAACGTGGTACTCAGTGCTCTGGGTTGGGTGATAAGGTGGGGATCAGTCACAGGCTGGACTCAATGATCCTGAAGGTCTTTCCCAACCTGAATGGTTCTGTAATTTTGTGATTGATGCTTCATGTCCATCAGTGTTTAGGGTTCATCTGGAAAACTCACTTAATAATGTACTTTAACTTTCAGTGAGCCCTGAGTTGGTCAAGCAGTTGGACCAGATGATTGTTGTAGGTCCCTGAAGCCAGAACAGAAAGGGAAAAAAATCACAGTTGAAGAATAAACCAATGAATGGTGACCCATCTGAAATGAGATTTGCACAGAGATGTCTCAAGACATCAAACCCACATCTGAGTAGAGGAATAAACCAGTGCAGGAGATTGCATCTTAAGAAAGGATTAAAAAAAAAAAAAAAAAAGGTGATTGCACCTTGGGCCCTTGGCAAAGTGTATACAGATGTTTTCCAGTTCTGTTGCTGCCTCTTCTCACCACACAGAACCTGGAGCCTGGACCAGTGAAATCTCAGAACAGAGATTTGTCCCTAGGGCAACCTGCAGGGAGCTGAGGTCTCATTGGAAACCTGGGCAGGAAAATTGTGGAAGTCAGAATGCTCACTTGGTGGGAGGCTTTACTCAGGGAATGCATAAAAGCATCAAAAGCCTCTGCTTATCTCATCCAAGCCACGAAATGGGCAACACCAGGGGAGTTCCAAGCCTTTGGAGAAGAGCTCAGCAGTCTTCCAGGCAGTATTGATTAAACTCCATCTCCTGACAGGCTCGTTCCCGTGCCAAGTCAATCATGAACGAGTTGATGAAGCTGCCTGCTTCTTTTAGGCTGCTCAAAATAGTCCTGCAGGGTTTCTCTGGAAGAAATGAGAGAGCAGGCCCTGCTGCAAGACCTAATGCATCTCTCTGACTGGGAAGGAATTAAATGTAGCTCTGGATTTACTGTGGGGATTCTGCTGAAACCAAGGACTGAGTGTGATGCTGCCTGGAAGATTCCAGCCAGGAAGGGCAACCCAATGCAATCCACCCATGGACTGAGGAAATAATCTGCCTTCCTTATGAAGAGGACATTCCCAACCCTCCTTTCCCTGCTGGATGAGATAATGGTGGCTTAGAAGATTAAAATCAGATGTTTCTGGGAATACTTGAGAGTATCCACTGCCATCAAAGTGGTGGTTCCCTCCACCATGAGGCTCCACACCCTGATGCCCTGATACCCAAAAATATCAGAGTGGTGCAGCAGCTGAACTTGTCCCATGCCAAGGGAAGATTTAAGGAACCAGGAGGAAATTAAGTGCCAGCCTCTCCTTGATTTATTTGCTGATTGTCAGTCTCTTTGAGAAGAAGGCACTATTTTATGCTCAGGATTGGTCCATTCTAGCTAAATGCAATCTCAGTAGCATTGTTCTCTCCCTTCCAAAAAAGACCATCCCAAAATAGAACAAAACAAAAAACTCACCAGGGCTTTATTTTGGGAGCAGTTGTTTGCTTTATTTCCCGTGTCTGAGGTTTTTTATCTCTTCTTCTTTCATTCATTATCCCTCTTCAACCTTATTTTCTTTTAATATTTCTGAGCAGGATCAGACAAGTGGCCTCACTGTAATTGGAAAAACTCCTTGGCAGTTGTCATTATGACTGTTAAAGAAAGGTACAAAAATCCATGTAGATATTTCAGCTAACATAAAATACCCAATTCCCAAAGGATGAAAGGAATTGGATTTGGGGACTGGAGATTTGTAACTCTCATAATTCGACCTGAATGTATAGAAATGAAAGTCTTATTTATATTCCCCTAATGGTGAAAAGAACCTGGGGAGAGTTTCCCTAAAATCTTGCATGGTGGCCAAGATTTGTGCTGCCCCTTTGCAAGGTGATGCACCTTGTCTGAATGATTTTCCCACCTCAAGAAAGAATGAAATTCAGAGATTAATTCCCAAATAAAATCTGGGTAATAATCGTTTTGCCTTCCTAGAATGGCCACCTGATGTCTTTTGCATGAGGGTGGCCTTTCAGTCAGGTCTCTTTCAAGTCCTATCCCACAGCAGTTGGGATCATGTCTGAAAGCAAATATTCACTTGAGAAATAAGTTTTGGGAAATTTTTTGGCTGTCATGACTGTGGAGTGACCCTCAGGTTTGCACAACATCACAGGTCAGGAAAAAGAGCTGCTACATCCTTTCCTTTCTATATCAATGGGATTAAAACTTCTTCCCTTTTCCTTTTTCAAGTAATGCCTCCTTCCCCTTTTCCCATCAAATATCTCTCTCTTCCTCACATGGCAGGTGAGTTAAGATAAAAATCAGTGCCTGTTTTAAACTGGTTGTGTGAGGTGCTCATCTGCTTGAATACTTCTCCAGTCAACCCTGGCAACTCCTGGAGTATTTTTTTGCTCTCTCTTCAGATCAGAGCAAGTCATTTGCATTTTCATGATGAGCAGCTTCCACGCTCTGTGAATCTTTACAGGGTGCAATAATGATCTTAAGAGCCTTTTCCAACCTAAATTATTCCACAATTATTCATACCCTACCTGCTTCCTGCACCTCTCTTTCCCTGCCTTTCTTCCCTGCCAAACCATTGCATTCTCCCTCCCACTGAAGGCACAAAAAAACACAAGAATATTTGTAGTGTCTCTACCAAGGCTGATAAGGTTTGTTTTATGGCCTTTGGTCTTACAAAACGGTCTCCAAGTAGCAATTAGATCCTTGAAATTCACATGATTGCTTGAAGGAACTGATGGAAGTGGGAGATGCAGGGAGTATTTCAGATGGCAGAGGAAACAATTGAAAAATGGGGTTTTGCTCTTGCTTTATTGCAGAGTAATTATGAGAAGTGGGATTTATAGCACTGGCTTTAAACATGACAACAGTGACAGTTCACTTACAGGACCTCAGAGTGCCATGGAAGGAGGTCTCACCTCAGTGGTTTTTCTGTTCTATCCCTGAGCCATTGTTCTGCCAGCCAAGAAGCAGGAGCTCATCTGGATTTTATTGGGTAAATATTAAACTAAACTGAGCTGGCTTTTATTTTCCTATCAAAGACTTTCAAACTCACAAGACAGGGAAACCTCATCCTGCTGTTATTGTCTTTAGATTCTGTTTCCCCTCACTGTGAACAGGAATGTGTTTCCCTCAGCTGCCATTCCAATGTTCCTGGTGTGGACAAGGCAGTGTGGGATGACACAGGAGTCAACAGCCTTCCCTAATTGGCATGCCAGGCCATTTTTCCTTCATAAATTACAGAAGAAAAGAGACACGAGATAAAAAACATGCAGCAGAGGCCAAGGAATTCAGATTGATCAAGATGTGGTGGGTCTGAGGGTGGTTATAACTCATTTTTCTGCAAAACAATTATTTCTGTTGAGTTTGAAGGTCCTCAAGAGCTGCTGCAGAGAATCTTTAGATGCTGTGGCTACCAGCCCAACCTTCCTTGTGCTGTAAGTGGAAGCTGTGTTTTATGGGTCTCTCTAGGCTGTGCTCATTTTTCCCCAGAAAAATTTTGTGGCATTTTGTGGATGCTTCATCCCTGGAAGTGTCCAAGGCCAGGTTGGACGGGGCTTGGAGCAACCTGGGACAGTGGAAGGTGTCCCTGCCCATGGCAGGGGGGTGGAATGAGATGATCTTTATGGTTCTTTCCAACCCAAACCATTCCATGATTTTGTGATTCACATACCCACAGCCTCTGGCTTGGATTCTGGAGTCAGATGTTCCCTTTTCCAAGGCTGGGCTTCCTCAGCCAGGGAAATATTGGCTTTTCTCCAAATTTGAAAATCTGGGCCAAAAAAAAAGGAACAAGCAAGGATTCCCAAAGTGTGGCCTATTGTCTACATCTCCATAGTGAGATTTAAGTTTTCCCTCTGATCTCTACAAGAATAAATTCTATATCCTTCCCTAAAGTTGTTATTCTAATCCAGGGACAGGAAGAACACAGGTCTGATTCACTATGATAAAGCGTAACTTGCTTTGAGAGTGATTGGATTTTATTCTGGTTTTATTTTCTCCCTGGAGGAGAGCTGGCTGCACTCACTAAGTTTCTGCATGATGGAATTTTACAGGAATTCTCTCACTGGAAATCCAGTGATCATGGTGTGGTCAACAGGTACAAAAGTGCTGAAAAATTGAAAAAACATGAAAACGGACTTTGCCAATAGACTGAGCTGCAAAAACCCCAGATTCCTGCATCTGGGTCAATCCTGATCTTTGAAATTTGGAAATGGAAAGATCAGCTTTAAAATATAAAATATAAGAAGACAAAATCCCATTGAGCAAAAACTGGAACTTATCAAAGAAAGAGATAATAAAATAATTGTAACCACACACTAAGAACAAATTGATAAACAGAGAAAAACAGAGAATTTCAGTGGGTTTTTTTCTGTTGAGACTGGTTGCAAACAGTTTATTTTTCCCATTTCTCTGACTGGATTTGAGCAGCAGAGACTGAAAGAAGAATGTAGGTTGATTTTGGAGAAGGATTAGCATAGTGAATCAATTATTGAGGAATCTTTTATAACAGCACTGAGTGCTTTTTCCATCTTTATATTTCGAAAGTGCTCTGTGCATGTAAGAAAAAACCCAGCATTTTAAGAAGCTCACAATGGGATTTTCAACTGTGGTGGCCTGGATCTATCACTTGATCTTGCAGTTCACATCCCTGTTGCACATCTCCATCAAATCCTTGAATAACTTCTGGTAATAAGAGAATATTTTTCTGCTGTACTCTGTGATTCACTTTTTACCCCTGAAAGCGAGCATCAGGGAGCCACATTTCTTCTTGTTCTTAAGTGATTTTAACCACACTTCAAAGTCAGGTCAGGTAGAGCCATCCTATTACCTTTCCCTGGCTCCAGAATAATTGCACCTCATGCTTCAATCTGTGTGTAACAGCACCTCACAGATGAACTTGGAAATGTAAAACAGGATGGACCTTTTGCTGTAGGAACTTTTCTCTTGGCATTGATGTGTGGGGGCACTCAAGCAAGATGCTAAACTGGCAAGAAGGGCCAATATAGATCTTGATAATAAATGGCAGAAATTTAAACCTACTCCTTCCCCATATCTACACCACACACACAAATTAGGGCAATGACATCTGCAATTTAAACTTAAAAAGCATAGATTTAGATTGGATATTGGGAAGAAATTCTTCTCTGTGAGTGTGGTGAGGCCCCTGGCACAAGTTTCTCAGAGAAGCTGTGGCTGCCCCTGGATCCCTGGAAGTGTCCTGGGCCAGCTTGGATGGGGCTTGGAATAGCCTGGGATAGTGGAATATGTCCCTGCTCATGGCAGAGGGGTTGGAACCATGGGGACTTCAAGGTCCCTTCCAGCCCAAGCATTCCTGTGATGATTCTATAATAAAATTATACAAGATCCATGTAAATTCCAGGAAATTCTGTCTTCAGCAGTATGGTAATGAATTATCTAAATATCCCAAGAATATGCTAAGTCTGGCTGCAATGGCAAAAGAGGGGCTATCAAATACTTTGCAGAGAAATAATCAAACTAAAGAGATTTATAAAATAGTGTTAACATAGTCTGTGATAGAGGTGAGAACTTCTACTTCACCCACTCCAGAACCAGGAGGATCACAAACTGTCTGACATTTTCCAGGAAGTCTTTCTTTTAGCCCCATTTCTACTGAATCACAGAATCATAAAAATTGGAAAAGACCCCCAGGATCTCTGAGTCCAGTCTGTGACCAATCCCCACCTTGTCACCCAGACCAGACCAGAGCACTGACTGCCACATCCAGTGGTTTCTTGAACACCTCCAGGGATGAGGGCTCCACCACCTCCCTGGGCAGCATCTTCCAGTGCTTGACCACCCTTTCCATGAAGAAATTCCTCCTGATATCCAATCTGAGCCTCACCTGGCACAACTTGAGGCCTTTTCCTCTTGTTCCCTGAGAGAAGAGCCTGACCCCCACCTGGCTGCACTGTACCCTTCACAGAGTTGTGGAGAGCAATAAGGTCTCCCCTGAGCCTCCTTCTCTCCAGGGTAAGCCCCCTCGCCCCTCCTCACATCATTTATTCCCTAGACTCTTTCCCAGCTCCATTCTCCTCTCTGGACACACTCAAGCCCCTCAATATTTAATTGTTTCCCCAGCTCTCGAGGTGTGACCTCAGCAGTGCCCAGCACAGAGGGACAACCACTGCCCTGGTCCTGCTGGCCATGTTATTTTGGACACAGTGTGGTTTTTGATAATTTATTGCGTTGAATGTGTTCCTGGATATTTACTTCGTGTGGTCTGAGTCTGTATAAATCAATCTTTTTCATGGCAATTTTCTGGGGAGTCTTTCACTCTCTTTTACATTCTTTTTCCCTGTAATTTTCTTTAAAGAATATTTAATGGCAACCCTCTGTTTGCTACTATTCATTCTCCAAAGAAGGGTGTATTTTGGGGAAAAAAATATTCAGGTCAGGATTTGACAAGAAGATTTCTCAGAGCTGATCCTGGACACGACTGGCACTCACCATGCAATGGTGTCTGTCTATTCTTACAAATAGAATTAAAACATAATTTTCTAGTAGAAACAGCATCTCTTCATCAATTCTAACATCCCTCTGGTCATTTTAAAACTCATTAAGTGAGATTCAAACGGAGCTCGAAAGGGCAGCAACACCATGGTGAGCACATGCATGGAAACAGCTTTGACATAGTGACATCTCATCCAACACCAGCAAACCCAAATTATCTGTTTATTCATGAGTTTTTTCTGCCCACAGTCAGATACTGGTGAGGTATTCTTGTTTCTGCTTTCCATTCAGGTCATAGNAAAGAATAGTGAATGGCAACCCTCTGTTTGCTACAATTCATTCTCCAAAGAAGGGTGTATTTTGGGGAAAAAAAATATTCAGGTCAGGATTTGACAAGAAGATTTCTCAGAGCTGATCCTGGACACGACTGGCACTCACCATGCAATGGTGTTTGTCTATTCTTACAAATAGAATTAAAACATAATTTTCTAGTAGAAACAGCATCTCTTCATCAATTCTAACATCCCTCTGGTCATTTTAAAACTCATTAAGTGGGATTCAAACGGAGCTCGAAAGGGCAGCAACACCATGGTGAGCACATGCATGGAAACAGCTTTGACATAGTGACATCTCATCCAACACCAGCAAACCCAAATTATCTGTTTATTCATGAGTTTTTTCTGCCCACAGTCAGATACTGGTGAGGTATTCTTGTTTCTGCTTTCCATTCAGGTCATAGAAAGAATTTTTTTTAAGAGAAATCATGAAAAAAGTGGTAGAATATTGAGAAATAAAATGGGGAGATGTCTGAAACATCTCAGTGTCTGGACTTGGAAATCTGTGGAGTTTGGTCTTTGGCACAATTCTTGGCATCCCTGGTTTCACATTACTACAGAGAATCTTTTCAGGCATAGAAATTTGCATGAGTAAACAGGAAATGTCTCTGCAGAGACATCAACCAAGACACTGCAAATGTCTATTGGCAGGAACATCCCAACATCACTGAACTGCAGATTTCCACTAATAAGTGAAGATATTTATTGCCAGCTCCAGTTTCAGACCTGGGACAAGTGAAAGCCAAGAGTGTGCAGGACACTGCTTTGGCCTTGATAGGTCACTTCAGAAGTGACCCCTCCTTCAGACTGAGAATCCTGATGCAAATCCCACTGAAATCCATGGAGACCTTTCCATCCAGTTAATTACACTTCATGGCAGGCTCAGAGGCCTTTGTTAGGCAGGTCAGCACTTGGCACAAGTGTTAATTTACCTGGGATAGCAGCCAAGGATTCCTGGTTTTGCTGATGTTGCAGTAAAACCTTTTCCAATGTGTTCCGTATCTCAGGGATTTCTAAGCCCCAGTGCATGGACCCCCCCAAAACTGAGCCTGGAGTGATGTTTGGTAAAAGGTTGGAATTGATGATCTTGGAGGTCTTTTCCAACCTTAATAATTCCATGATACTGGGTGATTGTGGTCTATTTCAAAATCTCTTTAAACTTCAAGCACACCCCATACCTTCATTGTCCTTGCTCTTCTTGGTCAGGTGGTGTCTTCTAGGTTTTAGATCCCATCCAAAATGCAAATCTCTTTATCCTTGTTCACATCTAGTTGAAGATGGGCTCTGAGAGGGGGAGCATTGGACGCTGCACAAGACTTTCAGTGCTCCAAGCGGGCCTATAAAGGGAATAGGGACACGTTGTTGCAGGGACTGATGAGACAGGACAAAGGGTGATGGTTTAAAACAAAAAAAAAAAAAA
>VZTR01032755.1:44462-67774 GCA_013400775.1 Chaetops frenatus
TGTATAGAACCCCTGGCACAGGCTGCCCAGAAATGTGGTCAATGTCCAATCCCTCTAAGTGTTCAAGGCCAGGTTGGACTGGGCTTGGAGCAACCTGGTCTAGTTGAAGATGTCCCTGCTCACTGCAGGAGGGTAGGACTGGATGACCTTTAAAGGTCCTTCCCAACCCAAACCATTCTGTGTTTCTCTCATTCTGTGTTCCTGTAAAACAACCTTCCTCCTGCAGCGTTTGATGATGATGATTTTCACGTTGTTTCAAAGATATATCTGCTGTTCTTAAAACCCAGGGTGAGTTTTGCCCCTTGGAAAACTCTCAGTGCCCTTGGGACCTTGTTCCACTGCTGAGACTTCTCCAACTCAGTGCAGTCCCACCCTTCTGTGTGACTGTGCAGGGCACCTATAAAGAGAAGACACAGATAAAGCAATCAAGTGACAAAAGAACCTTTGTTTGGGGTTGGCAGCAATGACTTGGCTGGGGTTGGTTGTTTGCTGGCACGTCCTGATCTACCTGAACAGCTCCCTTTGGCTCACCTTGGACTTTGGCACTTGAAGCACTCCTCTATATTAAGTAGCAAGACTCTGCAGCTATTTCTTTTTAAGCGTAAGTTCGACTGAATGACCTTAATAGAAAACTGCCAACAAAAGCACAAAAAAAGTTTAATTGAATTAAGTCTAAATAATATGATCTTGAAGTTTTAATACACACTTATCTATTGACATTGTCTTGCAGCTGAAATGAAAGAACAGAGTCCTTGTTCTGCTCTTCTGCAGAGCAGGCAAAATTTATAATGTGCAGCAAAAGGAATCTGAAAGGCAAAGTCTTCATGTCATGCTTAATCCGATACTGGAAAGGGAACATCAAAGGTTCTCCTCCCAAAGTGGGAGGACAATCATAGAACAGGGATTTTTGTTTCCAATGAGGAAACACCCAGGGCACATGGTCCTCATTTCATGTGTGACAGAGGCAAATTCTGTAGCCATGTCCTGTGGGTGCATTTTGTTGGTCTCAGTGCAGGTCTGATGTATATTTAGGATTGTCTTCCTTGACAGAGGAGCAGAAGTATTTGGAAGGGGATTTTGGTGGTTTTAAAGGCTGAGGATCCCTTTGATTATTGTAGCAAAACCAAATGTCCCCTTTTTCTCATAAGATATTATGGGGTGTGTGTGGTATAATTGCCTGAACAATTTGAATATTGCACATATAAACATATACATTAAAATTTTATGGAGTCTTCAGCTCCATATATCTCATCTTCCCAGTTGTTTCTGTGAGAGATCTGCATCCCCCTTTTTGCTGCTGGAAGATCAGAAGCCTTCAGAGAAGTTGGGTGAGGGTTGGCCATTCACCACTTCTTCTGCCAGAACTTGGTGAATAAATGACTGCAAGGCAGATACAAAGCAAGAAAAGGATGTCATTTTTAGAGAAGGTTTTATTGTGGTTTAACCCCAGCCAACAACTCAACACCATCCAGTCACTCTCTCCTCCTTAGGAGGGAAAAGAGAATCAAAGGGGTAAAAGTGTGAAACTTTCAAGTTGAAATAAAGGTAATTTACAGGTAAAGCAAAAGCTGCAAGATGGTAAATTGGGTTCAAGAAATCCTTTGAGGCTGAATGGACACTCAGAAAAATTCCTGTTGCAGATTAATAAATTGGCAAGTTACAACAATCTCAGGTTTGGAACTAAAATTTATTGGAAAATGGAAGAAAACTGAGGATGCATCATCTCTGCCTGCTCTGTTCTTATTCTTTCCCAAACATTCAAGTTTAACTTATTTTGGAGCCAGGCTGTGCTTGTTCTGTCCCTCTGCACTTCTGTCCTCATGACTCCAACCTATACCTGTGTGAATACTGTGCCCTGACAAGGTGGTTTAAACTTAATCCTTTTTTTATGATTAATTTCTGTAGGAATTGTGGGAAACTGCTATTTGTTAATACACACATTTCCCCGTGCTACTACTTCAGAGCTCAGGCAGTTGGAAATCAAATAATAAAAGTTAACATGAAGGGATTATTACAGCCCTTATAAGGACTTGGGGGAAATTATCGTGCAAACAGATGGTGCTCTGAAAAAGTGTTAAAAATACTGCAGAATAATTTGTCTGGTTGACAAAAAGAATCGATATTAAAGAAATAGAGAGATAAAATTATGTTAGAGAGAGACGAGCAAATTTTCTCAAATCCCTCATGAAGCTTCAGCATTCCCAACTTATTCTTTCTGATTTTTGCTCTGCTCTCTTTTTCATTTATGATATTTTCATTTATGATTTTTTCATTTATGCTCTCGGACTCCACTAATAATGGAAAAATTGCTGAAGCTTTATTAAGCAGTCGGGATCTTGGTTATCAGAACTGGGTTTTCTTACTCCCTGTCTGGAATTTCACTTTTAGGACCTTCCCTCTGTGCTTTTCCATAATCACCTTTCCTTACTTTCCCATTTCCTTGTACATGGCTCAGCGATTTTTCTGTAATATAATCCTTGGCTTCCAGGTGAAAACCATCTGGATCAGCTCATGGGTGTGGTGTCAAATGGCACAGAGCAATCCTTGGTTTCAGCTGAAATCCTGGACTTTCGTTTCCACTGGCAGAGAAATGGATGGAGGAAGGTAGAACTTCCCTCCATTTGTTGATGGGACAACAGGGAGAGATCATCTGGCAGGAGAGATTCCCCCCTATTGATCATCTGGTGGTGTAAGAGAAGGATAAATCATAGAATCCTCAAATGGTTTGGGGTTAGAAGGGATCTTAAAGATCATTTCATTCCAATCCCCTTGCATGGGCAGGGACATCTTCCACCAGCCAAGGTTGCTCAGAGCCCCTTCCAGACTGGCTGGATAAATAAAGAACTAAATAAAAACCTGTTCTCACTCAGGTTGTAACAGGAGTAATCTCCAGATGTGTTTGACTGATTCACTGGACAGTCTTACCTGCATAAACTGGAGGAGGAACGAAGACCAGAGTCAAAACTCTAATTACAGGAAATATTAATGCCCAGAAATTATACTCAAATATTTAAGTGTGAGCAGATTTTCACTGAGCTGGCTCAGTCAGACATAATCCTTCAGCCTTATGGAATTCGAGATAGGAAAGGGCTTTAAACTGAAAGAAGGGAGAATTAAGTTAGATATCAGGAAAAAAATCTTTCCTGTGAGGATGGAGAGACACNAACAGGGATTTTTGTTTCCAATGAGGAAACACCCAGGGCACATGGTCCTCATTTCATGTGTGACAGAGGCAAATTCTGTAGCCATGTCCTGTGGGTGCATTTTGTTGGTCTCAGTGCAGGTCTGATGTATATTTAGGATTGTCTTCCTTGACAGAGGAGCAGAAGTATTTGGAAGGGGATTTTGGTGGTTTTAAAGGCTGAGGATCCCTTTGATTATTGTAGCAAAACCAAATGTCCCCTTTTTCTCATAAGATATTATGGGGTGTGTGTGGTATAATTGCCTGAACAATTTGAATATTGCACATATAAACATATACATTAAAATTTTATGGAGTCTTCAGCTCCATATATCTCATCTTCCCAGTTGTTTCTGTGAGAGATCTGCATCCCCCTTTTTGCTGCTGGAAGATCAGAAGCCTTCAGAGAAGTTGGGTGAGGGTTGGCCATTCACCACTTCTTCTGCCAGAACTTGGTGAATAAATGACTGCAAGGCAGATACAAAGCAAGAAAAGGATGTCATTTTTAGAGAAGGTTTTATTGTGGTTTAACCCCAGCCAACAACTCAACACCATCCAGTCACTCTCTCCTCCTTAGGAGGGAAAAGAGAATCAAAGGGGTAAAAGTGTGAAACTTTCAAGTTGAAATAAAGGTAATTTACAGGTAAAGCAAAAGCTGCAAGATGGTAAATTGGGTTCAAGAAATCCTTTGAGGCTGAATGGACACTCAGAAAAATTCCTGTTGCAGATTAATAAATTGGCAAATTACAACAATCTCAGGTTTGGAACTAAAATTTATTGGAAAATGGAAGAAAACTGAGGATGCATCATCTCTGCCTGCTCTGTTCTTATTCTTTCCCAAACATTCAAGTTTAACTTATTTTGGAGCCAGGCTGTGCTTGTTCTGTCCCTCTGCACTTCTGTCCTCATGACTCCAACCTATACCTGTGTGAATACTGTGCCCTGACAAGGTGGTTTAAACTTAATCCTTTTTTTATGATTAATTTCTGTAGGAATTGTGGGAAACTGCTATTTGTTAATACACACATTTCCCCGTGCTACTACTTCAGAGCTCAGGCAGTTGGAAATCAAATAATAAAAGTTAACATGAAGGGATTATTACAGCCCTTATAAGGACTTGGGGGAAATTATCGTGCAAACAGATGGTGCTCTGAAAAAGTGTTAAAAATACTGCAGAATAATTTGTCTGGTTGACAAAAAGAATCGATATTAAAGAAATAGAGAGATAAAATTATGTTAGAGAGAGACGAGCAAATTTTCTCAAATCCCTCATGAAGCTTCAGCATTCCCAACTTATTCTTTCTGATTTTTGCTCTGCTCTCTTTTTCATTTATGATATTTTCATTTATGATTTTTTCATTTATGCTCTCGGACTCCACTAATAATGGAAAAATTGCTGAAGCTTTATTAAGCAGTCGGGATCTTGGTTATCAGAACTGGGTTTTCTTACTCCCTGTCTGGAATTTCACTTTTAGGACCTTCCCTCTGTGCTTTTCCATAATCACCTTTCCTTACTTTCCCATTTCCTTGTACATGGCTCAGCGATTTTTCTGTAATATAATCCTTGGCTTCCAGGTGAAAACCATCTGGATCAGCTCATGGGTGTGGTGTCAAATGGCACAGAGCAATCCTTGGTTTCAGCTGAAATCCTGGACTTTCGTTTCCACTGGCAGAGAAATGGATGGAGGAAGGTAGAACTTCCCTCCATTTGTTGATGGGACAACAGGGAGAGATCATCTGGCAGGAGAGATTCCCCCCTATTGATCATCTGGTGGTGTAAGAGAAGGATAAATCATAGAATCCTCAAATGGTTTGGGGTTAGAAGGGATCTTAAAGATCATTTCATTCCAATCCCCTTGCATGGGCAGGGACATCTTCCACCAGCCAAGGTTGCTCAGAGCCCCTTCCAGACTGGCTGGATAAATAAAGAACTAAATAAAAACCTGTTCTCACTCAGGTTGTAACAGGAGTAATCTCCAGATGTGTTTGACTGATTCACTGGACAGTCTTACCTGCATAAACTGGAGGAGGAACGAAGACCAGAGTCAAAACTCTAATTACAGGAAATATTAATGCCCAGAAATTATACTCAAATATTTAAGTGTGAGCAGATTTTCACTGAGCTGGCTCAGTCAGGCATAATCCTTCAGCCTTATGGAATTCGAGATAGGAAAGGGCTTTAAACTGAAAGAAGGGAGAATTAAGTTAGATATCAGGAAAAAAATCTTTCCTGTGAGGATGGAGAGACACTTGAAGAAGCTTTCCAGAGTAGTTCTGAGTGCCCTATCCCTGCAAGTGTTAAAGGTCCTGAGCAATCTGGTCAGTGGAAGGTGTCCCTCACCAGGGGAGTTGGAACTGGGCAGTCTTGAAGTTCCCTTCCAGCCAAAACCATTCTCTGATCCTATTTTTCTGTGATAATTCTCTCTCCTGCTGGATTCTGCTGCTGAACTCACTTTCCTTCCAGGTAACCTTCATTTTATTTCTCTTCCTCTCCATGTTTTCTGTCTGGGATGACCCCCTTGATTCACCTCCTTACACTTGCAGCTCGAGAGGAGAAGATTAACCTGCACCTTCCTGCATCTCTGTGTGCACATCTTCCCCATCACCAGGTGTCAGAGACAATTACCTTCCTGGGCAAACAATGTCCACCTTTAATCAATTTCCACCAAATTAATTTCTACAAGTGTTGCATTATTGCCAAGGAGGGAGATGAACAAAGGGAATGAAGACAGGCAGAAAATCCCAGGACACCAGTGCCTTGCTCCAAGAAACAAACATAATTAATTGTAGTGGCTTGATTTCTGCGCTTTCTCCTTGCCCCTGTGTCAAAACCCAGGTGCTTTAACTGGAATGTTAATTAGTTCTGTGTTCCTAAATGGAGGCACCACGATTGTTAAAGGCATAAAAATGCAACAGCAAAGTGCTGCTGCCCTGGGCCAGCCAACAGCTACCTGCCAGAACTAAACAGGACTGTCTGTAACACAGAGGTCTGAGGTGAATAAACCTCGTGGGCTCCAGGGCTCTCTTGCTCCTTTGGGTTCCCATCATAATTCCTTAGTCATGACCTGGTGTTATCTCAGAACAACACGAGGGGAACTTTCCCATCACTGACCTCCCATTGATTTCACTTGTGGCTGTTTCCTAAATCCCTGTGGACTGGGAGCAGGAGCAATATGTGGATATCAGGAGATTTTCATGTTTATTGATTAGACTCTGAGGCTGATGGATTCCCTGAAGTTCCCTTTGAATGAGTCCTGTCCAATGTGTGGCACACGTGGCAAAGCACCCCAACGGAATGGCCTTAGGAGGAAGAAGGGTAGATTTAGATGGGATAACAGGAAGAAATTCTTCCCTGTGAGGGTGGTGAGGCCCTGGCAGAGGTTGTACAGGAATTCCGTGGCTGCTTCATCCCTGCAAGTGTCCAAGGCCAGGTTGGATGGGGCTTGGGGCAACCTGGGATAGTGGAAGGGTTGGAATGAGGGGGTCTTTAAGGTCTTTTCCAATCCAAACCATTCTGTGATTCTGTGAAATAGGAAAAAAATTTCTGCTGTTGTCTTTGTCCTCACCAGAACCTCACAAGTTGAAGAAATGGCTTTTATGAACATCTGGGGAACTGGGACAGCAAACCTTTCATTTTGTCTTGACACTGTTGCTACAAAGGTTCTCTGGCAAGACACAAAACTGAACTGTGCCCTGTTTACTCGTGATACCTCTGATATCCAAATCCACTGATTCTCCCACGAGGAAGGAGATGTTCAAAACCTCCTCTCTAAGCACAGGCAAGTAAAACTAAAAACTGTTTGGGATGACAATGATCAGCTGAACTTTTGTTTTAATTCAAGAGGACTCTGCACTGACAGAGATAAGAACATCTGCTAGAATGTTAAAATATGTTTTCCTAAAGTGTAGGTTTAATTAGAAAAGCTGAGCTGGTAAGAAAAGGGAAGCTTCACCAGTTCCTGTATTTGTGAGGGTAGAATAAAACAAACTGAGAATCTTGTTCAGAATTTTTCATATCTCTGCTTTTTATGCAACCCACTGCTCATTCTTCAAATAAAAATACAATTGAAAAGGAGCAATGTTTTTCTATTTTCATTGTGATGATGGAGGAAAAGACATAGGATTTTTAAGGCACCCTATACAGAGATCCCAAAGGGTTTTCCTGGTGAACTCTCCCATCAGTATGGAAATGAAAACTTTAAATTCATTTTGTTTTCACAATGGGAAAAAAATCAGTCTTGTGGCATTGAGACTTTATGAAGTATGCAAAGATTTACTTGCTGAGATCCAAACTGGAGTGATATTATACATTTACTAAGGATAAAATATCCCCTTGGAAATGAGCAATTCCATCTTTTGAAAATCCGAGTGAGGGCAGGAGGCATCATAAGGAAATCTAATATTGTAGTGAACAATTGAGAAAATACTAGTGCCATCTATTGACATGAAAATATAAAGGTGGAAGAGAAGCTGGGCTTGTCTGCCTGGATCCAAACAAGCAGAGAGGAGGCTGTTTGTTCTAATCACATCAGGTTAAGGTATTTGTAAATATGCAGGTTTATGTTTAGTCTTTTTAATGATGTTGTATTTTGGGTAAATATGTTGACTCTTAAATTAATCACCGTTGTAATCAAGCTGGAGTGAAAGATGGGGATTTGCCTGTAATGGGAATTAGGAGTCATTGCTGAGTGGATAAATGCTGGCATTCTGACTAATGCTCTTAAGCAGGTTTGCAATGTCATCACAGGCTGGATCCAGGCTGGGAACAGGTTTAAATCTCCCATGGAATTAAAAGTGGAAGATTTCCTTGTTCCAGGATCTTCCCTGGGTTTCCACTGGAAAATATATTCATGTCAGTGTCAGGACTGAGGCAAAGAGGGATTTCCATTCCCAGCGAGTCAGCAGGAGGCAGCCAGCCAAGGTGGGCACCTGACACTGAAATCCAAATATCTCATTTCAGTATCCAGGAGTCTGGATTAGCACCAAATGATCCTCTTCTTTTCAAATTCCACTTAATCCCTCTCCCTGCATTCACACTTTGTCAACAGAGTCAAATCAGACTCCACGTGTTTGGGTCATCCTTTGGCGAGCCAGGATTTCCCCAATCCAGAACAGAGGCTCCTGTTCAGGATAGGGGAATGTTGAGCTCTCTGCCTTTGCAACACCAACCCTTGGAGCTGCACTCAGAACCCACCTGGGGATGGTAACAGGATGGGAAGGGAATTATGGAGGTCACACTGAGGTCAGTGCACCCAGGGAGGGCAGTCCCTGCAACCACTCAGCTACTTCAGGAATTGCTGTGTCTGTAAATAGTTCCTTTCTGTAGAAAAATTCAATGCTTGATAGAAAAATCCTTTGGTTTTGGAAAGAAACCTAATCTCAATTATTGCATCCTTTATAAATGGAAAATTAAAGCTTAGAAGGACTTTGGGACATGACATGGAGCACTGAAGTAACCCAGGATTACATGTGGAGCCCCTCCATTCTGATGGAGGTAGGGCTTATTCTTTATCAGGAAAAAACTAAGAATCCTGAGCAATGCTGAACATATTTTCCTTACACAACCATTTTCCATGCCAGAGGGACTTGGAGAATGTTCACTGCAAAGTGGTTATTAGAAAAAAAACATGCTACAAACGGCTGATACTTGGAACTGACCACATGTAGGAAAATATTTGAGACCAATCTGGGGTGCTTTATCTGTGTGATAAAAGATGAAGTCCTGACTCCAGTGTAGGTGACTTGTAACTTTCTATACTTCCCTCCTAAAGGCAAAAAGTCACAACATTTGATTTTTTTTTTCTATCCTTACACCAGTTAAAAAAAATAAAAATTCTAAAAGTTCCATTGCATTATTTTAATCAACCAAATGAGCCTTTATCAAGAGAGAAAAGGAGAGAGGGAGAAAAAAGCCTGAGAGCAAACCTGGCAGGAAAGCTTGGATGTTATTTCAATACTGACATGATTTAAAACTTACATGGAGGGAGGTAAAAGCTCTTTGTCAGGACTTCAGGAAGGCAGAATCAGGTTTTATCAAATTCATCCTGGTTACTGGGATGATCTTGAAGCTTCTCACTCTGAACAAATCTGAGCTTCCACTTCCCAGCCCGAAACTGGTGGCAATAATAACTCATTTAACAGAAGTGATGTGGGATTTCTGCCCTTTGTGATGTGCTGTGCCAGAGGGCCTGATGAAAAAGAAAGATTTCTATCCCCCAAAACACTGTGACATTTTCACACCATTCAAACACACTCTCTTAAGTACTTCGAGTTCAGGACCTCCTTAAAGAAAACCTTAAAATTACTCTTACAGAGATATTTTAGATGTTTTTACAGAGGTATTTCAGTCTGTGTGTCAGCACCTTCCACCCATCTTGATTTTTGTGGCCCAGGATTACCACTCAGTGGCCTGTGTCTCTTTGTGCACTGACTTCTGCAAATTCAGAAGGAATTATTTCCTCTTCCCCAGCATTCAGAAACACAGAGGAGAGGATCTGACACCAACCGCAGGCACACACCTACCCACTTTGGTTTTTTGTTTCCTGCAAGCCAAAATTCTGCACCCAGCTAAAGAAGGCTAAAGGTTCTCCTCTCTGGCAGGCTCTTCTTTTTGTCATCTCAATCCTCTTAATCTTTTCAATCTGCTTCAGAAGGAATGATGGCAATAGATCACAAATAAACAGCCTTAAAGACAAAGGATGGATAACATAAAGAAGTGCACAAGTCGTTGCCTGAATAGGATATGTAAATCAGAGCCAATGAAGAAAATAAAATGTGTCAGCTGAAAGAAACCCTGGCAAAGCAAAGCATTTTTAAAATAAATCAGGCACAGGACGTGGTGTACAAATCCTCCTCCTCCATGGGAAACCCTGAAAAAGGATCACAGAATCATGGAATTGTTTGAGTTGGAACCTTAAAGATCATCCAGTTCCAACCCCTGACATAGGTAAGGACATCTTCCACTTGACCAGGTTGCTCCAAACCCCACCCAACCCAGCCTTCAACATCTCCAAATTATCCCTGCCCGTGGCAGGGGTGGGAACTGGATGATCACAGAAACACAAAATTATAAAAAAATGCAGAGTTGGAATGGACCCATAAGGATTCTTGAGTCCAACTCCTGGCCCTGCACAGGACACCCCAAAAATCCCACCCTGGGCCTCTTGAATGTCCCTTCCACCCAAACCATTCCACAATTCTTTGATTTTTCCAAGAGATGCAAAATGCCCTGGAACAGAACGACAGTGATGTTTGTAGATGAGTATTTGGGGAAGTGCCTTTAGCATAACTTCAGACCACCAGATTCTGAGTCTGGAGACCCCTCCTTGCTGTGGCTCTGCCCGTTCTCACCTGTCCTGTTTGGTGCCTTGGTCTCTTGTCCTCCATCCCCATCCCCCTGCCACCCCCATCACACACCTCTCTCCCCGTGTTCCCCATGCCTGGTGAGCACCTATACAGGAATTATTGCCAGAGGCAGCTGGGATGCAGATTGCTGGTGTTCAAACACTGCTGCCTCAGTGACCTTTTGAAATCTGAATTTTCTATCTCATTTCCCACGGGAAAATATTTACATTGTGTTGAACAGGCTGAGCTTGCTGTTACCGTGTTGTTGCTGTGACTCACAAAACATTACCAGGAAATAACAGTAGTAATAATAATAATAATAATAATAATAATAATAATAATAATAATAATAATAATAATAATAATAATAGTAAATTCCAGCTTTTGTTGGAATGGAGGCCTAAGAGAGGAGCTGTGGGGCACCAGCCTCAGAGCACAGCGTGAGAGGGTGCTTGTGGCATTCACCTCCCACTCACATGTCCCTTTGTGCTGCCTGCTCCACCTCAGTTGTGGTAATTTATTTACACACCTTTAGTAAAGAAGACTAAACCTCCTGGTAGTTTGTGAATACCCAGTTTTAAACAAGGCAGCTGAAAACCTCTCTGAAGGAAGGAGGTTATTCGTAAACAACACTCCTCAATTTACACATGAGGGAGAGATTTATAATGTAAATGGAGGTGGGAGAGGGGAAGGGAGGGTGACCTTTGTCTCTCCAGCATCATAAAATTTCTTATTCACAGCACCAAAGAGGCCTGAACACCGTCGTGTTTTCCTGTCCTCATTTTCACACTGGTTTCTGTCAAATGCTAGAAGAGGGAAAGATAAACACCAAAGAGGGGAAAAAAAACCATTGCAAACATAGCACATTTGCTGACCCTCCATCTGCTTCTTGTGACAAGATTCTCTCAGATCAGAGTGGGTTTGCTTGGTTGGGCCAAATGATGAGAGGGGTAGAGTGGGAAGAGTTTTCCTGGATACACCAAGAAAGGATAATCTTTCATCATTAGGTGGAATTTGAGATTCAAATGTGTAACAAAGGGCTTGAAGGTACAGAGATCTTACAAAGAGGTGGCTATAAAATCTGCCAGTGGCAGCTCACCCATTTGGCCAGGAATGTTTTGTGTTTGCTTTGCTTTGTGTGTGGGTTCACATGTTTACACCAGGAGTATTTTTATGTTCTGCATTGTGAATACAAGGCATTGTGGAGTCCTGGATATGCCAAAACTGCCCTATTACAGCTATCAAATATGTCTTTATTAACCAATAATCACTATTTTTAGTCTTTCTTGTTTAGAAATACCATGAAACTGGAGTGATCTGGAGGTTTTGAGGCCCATTCAGAGGAGGGAAGCTGTAACATTCCAGCTATTCCAGCATTGAAGTTGTTGCTGCAGCCAGGGACTATTCCTCGAGAGTGCTGCCTAGTTCATTTGCTTTCCCTTCTCCATGCAAAATGTATATTTCAGCATAACTTAAATACAGCCAAAAAAAAAAAAAAAAATCAAAATAGTTCTTTCTAGTTCAGACATTGAACACAAGGTTTAGGGCAAGCATAATCTACAAAGTCATTCAGACAATTCATTTTCAAAAAAGTGGGTTCCTGCTCGAACAGGTCACATCTGCAGTAGAAGAATCATAAATTGCACAGATTTCCCCCCATGTCAAGGCATAAATTACAGTTGTACAGGACTGAGCCTCCTGCTCCATCCAGCTGCTGCATTGCCCTGGGAACGAGAGATGAGCTGGCCCACAGCTGTCAGAGGTTGGTTCATGACCAATCTGGACTGGCCCTGGTGTCTCACAGCTTTCCAGATGCCCTGAAAGAGCGGATCAGCACTGGAACAGGCTCCCAGGGGAGTGGTGTAATCACCATCCCTGCAAGCCTTGAAAATTCCTTCTTGAAGGGATTCCCACCATGATCAAATTGTAAGAGCAGGAAGTACCTGAAGGAATCTGAAAAGTGCTGCTTTTTATGTATATGTGGGCAGGATTTCTTTAAAGGCAACTTCTACATCTCTCACATAAGTGAAACAGGGAAGGAAGTCATGAACTTCTGGAATGTGATGAACAGATATCAGGAGAAGAGGTTGTGTCCTTTAGTCCTTAAGAGGGATGATAGGACAAGGTGGACTGGCTTTAAATTGAAAGAGGGCAGGGCTAGGTTGGATTTTGGGCAGAAATTCCTTCCTCTGAGGGTGGTGAGGCCCTAGCAGAAGTTTCCCAGAGAAGCTGTGGTTGCCCCATCCCTGGAAATGTCCAAAGACAGGTTGTATAGAGCTTGGAACAACCTGCTCTGGTTGTCCCTGTCCATGACAGGGGTGCTGGAACTTTGTAGGCTTGATGGTCCCTTCCAACCCCAACCATCCCATGATTCATTTTATCCTGAAATAGCTGAGGGTTCTTGGGTTGACCAGAGGAAGGACGGGGTGAATTCCCTGATTCTCTTGACTGCACTTCCTTTGCCCATGGTGGGAACAAAATCAGCTGCTTCAGATGAAGAAATATCTGTTGTAGGCACCTGAAATTTAGGGTCTACACAGGGACCTCACCCCAAAATGTCTCAGGACTTCCTGGAAGGTCTCGAGAGTTACACATGTTGAGGTGGCATCTCCCTAGAGGAATGTGTGTGACCTAAAAGGGGGAAGGACAGACTGGGGGCATCTGGATTCAGGGCAGAACTTTGGATATACTCAGGAATTCCTGTCCCATAGAAGCTTGAGTGGTGGAGACTGAAAGTGCACCAAATATGGGTTTGTACCAGACATTCTGACTAAATTATAGCGTCGTCAGGTACTCAAAAAATTGAAAACAGAACCAGCAGCCTTTGGAGGTTGCCCAATTTGAGACCTTCAATAAGATGGGGACCTATCCTATGTATCACACTCAGTGGGTGACATCCAGGGTGCAAGAAAAATGATCAAAAAAGAAAACAATAAATCCCTTCATTCATTTGTCAGTGCCTTCAAATTTAATACCCAGATCTGGGACTTGACTCCTTCCAATTCAGAAAGAAAACTGAAACCCTTCACATTTCCCATTGAAAGGGATGCAATTCAGGCACCCACTTAGAGTTAAAAATAAGATTAAATGGGTGTGTGGCACTTTCAGCCTCTCCAGAGGAAATAAGTGGGGCAATCTCCATTCCTGTTCACAAACTCAGCCATGCATCTTGCACGAGCCCAATGTTCCTGTCTCTTTCTTTCCAACTTTGCAAGTTATTGTGGAAGTACCTAAATAGGGCACAGAAGAATCTAAATAAGGCACAGGAAAAAGTTTTACCTGGGAAAGGGGTGGATGGATATTTGTAATTTCCTTGCACTGACTGTGGTGCTGCAGCCAAATCCTCTGGAAGGTGAAGAGCACCTGAAGATCTGTGACCAAAAAAGGTCAGAACTGGGAGAAAGTCCTGCCTGCAGCCTCACCTCAAGGTCCAGGCAGAGCAGAACAGTTCAAAATTCCCGTTTGGTTTTGGAGCCTTCCCTAGGAGTGTCTACAAGGATTTTGGTTTTTGAAGCTGGAACAGTTGTTACCCTGAGCTTTAACTCAACCCAGCAACAAACTGAGCCCCAGAAAAGCCAGATATGAATTATCACTTTTTAGAAGCCTTTGGAAAGAGGGGATTTTGTTTTCCTTTGAGGAAAATGGGCCTGTGGTAAATAATACGGGAACAAGCAATTAATTCACACAAACACCTTCCATTTTGAAAACATTTATGCTTAAGAATAATGACTTTCAGTTTCAGAAATCTCAAAGATTGGACTTAATACCCATTTCAAATTCACTGGCAATAGCACAGCAGGTTTCCTGGTTGTGGTGAGTCAGGTATTAAACAGTATTAGCAATTTCTTCATAGTTATTTTTTTTTCCTGGAGTGACTTTCCCAAAGGACTTGTAAAATGAAGGAAAAACCCTGGTAAAACACCTAGAGAAAAATGAATCTTTGTTGTTATATATATAGCATGCCATGAAATGTAACTGCCTTTTTTCTTGGACTGGCCAATTTCTTGTATTCCCTAAAAAAAATAGTCTGTCTGGGGTCTGTTAGAAAATTCTTTCCCCAAAAAACTGGAAAATTCTCCAGGCCCAGAGAGTTCTCCAAAATGAAGCCAACAACCCAAAACACTCTAACGTTGTGCAAACTCTAAAACTTACTCAAGAATAAAAAAAACCCTATCTAATGGGTGTTTTTTGGGAATTAAGTTTGGGCTTCTCTGGGGATCCTGCCTTTCATGGTGGATCTCTGGGATGCTCAGGTCTCTGAATTCACTTTGTGAGATTGTTTAGTGGGCACCGTGGTATTCAGTCCAAGGTTGGACCCAAAGGTTTTTTCCAACCTTAACAACTACCTAATTCCATGATTCTGTAGCAGAAACCCCTTTTCTTTGTGGGCTTTGCAGTTCAGGCCTCTCACCTGAGCTCAGGAAAGACCTCCCTACAGCTGGGACCAAGGTACTGAATGCAGCAGTGCCAATGAAGTTATCCATAAAAAATTCCATGAACTCCTCTTTCTGCTGGTGGTTGACCACGAGCAGATCTGTTTTGTGCTCCCTTTCCTCTTTTAAATAGAATAATTCAGTCCAGGCTCTCCTCATCAGGCTGATATAAAGTTGCCCAAGCTCCCAGTATAATTCTTTTGAGGTGCTTCACCATTCCCTGCCACTCATTCCATCGTCTGCCTTCTCCTTCCTTCCTTCCTTCCTTCCTGGTTGATGTTGCTGGAAAGACAAATTGATTTTAGCTCCCCTTTTCAGGGCTCAGGAGGAGGCAGTAGTTGACAAGGAGCTAATTAGCCCTTCCAAGGTGAACCCAGTGAAGGCAGTGGAGGAGAAGAGAGATGAGGGACTGCTCTGAATTACAGCTTGAAGTGACAAGACAGCTGAAGAGGGAGAGGCTTCAGCACTTACTTGTTGTCCACAAATTGTTCTCCTGTCTAATTCCTCAATGTTGCAGTGCTGAGTTCAGATACTTACTGTCAATTAAACAATGCCTTGGCGAGGTATTAAATTGCAAATTCTTGCTGATGGCTGCTCAAACCCAACTTTATAGCAAGTAGAAACAGCTACCTGTGCTCAGCAATCATTAAATGTCTCAGGGAACCACACATGCCCTCTCAAGGCTGAATTTTGAAGAGGGCAGCATCTGTAAAGCAGTCAAAACAAGAGGTATGGGGGATTGTGGGATCCAAACTTGTAGGAAACCAGTAAAAGTTTTCAATTCCTGCTCCAGTTGTAACAAAAACCACGGAGATCTTGGAGAGATGCATTTCTTTATCAGTAACTGTCCTCATCTCTTCTGAACTTTTAGAGAGCTGGGTAATAAAACTCAGGGAAAAAAAACTGAGAAGACAAAATCTTCACTTTCTCCCAAGATGATTTGTGGAGGAACTTTAAAATTCTTCCGTGAATATTGTCAGAACAAAAACTGATTGGTCTTTGAAAGATTTTCACCAGAACTGTCATCAAGGGGATGAGGGGGAATGGCCTTAAATGGAAGCAGGGTAGGTTCAGATTGCATATCAGGAAGAAATTCTTCCCTGTGAGAGTGGAAAGGCTCTGACAAAGGTTGCCCAGAGAAGCTGTGGCTGCCCCATCCCTGGAAGTGTCCAAGGCCAGGTTGGATGGGGCTTGGAGCAACTTGGGATAGTGGAAGGTGTCCCTGCCCATGGCAGGGGTTGGAACCAGATGGGTTTAAAGTCCAGCCTCTGATTCCATCAAGCCCGGAGCTTTAGGACAATTAAATCAAGTTTTACAAGTCCCGGACAGTCACATCCTGGGCCAAGGTGGTCCCCAACCAGCTCATTTCTAGTCTGAGGTGGGTGGTACGAGAGCCTTGGTGGCATTAGCTTCAAAGTAATTCACTGTGATTTGTCCTGAGGTTTCCTGAGGTTTCTGACAATCTTTTTCCTCTTTCACCCATTAGGTGTTATTTCTGAAGTAGTTACTGCTGTGAAAAGTCCTGGAGATCTCTCCATGGCTGTGCCTGCAGGACCTTCTAGGGATCTTCAGGCAGGATGTGTTTTTATTCATCTGAGGTGAACGAACTGAAGGTCATGTCTGGGTAATATTTCCTCATAACCAAGACCACAAGTTCCCTGACTCATCCTGCTTGCCCTTACTTGTGCTCTTGAGCAATCACCAGCGTCCTTCCCCTAATGATAATGGAAAACTCCCCTTTCCAGCATGGAAACTTTTGGGATCCTCAAATTACACCTTTATCACTCCCAAAATATTCCACAGCAAATGAACAAACCAGCCAGCCTAAGGGAGAATTTAATGGAATATTGTGCTATAAGATACTTCCAATGCCCAGTTTCTCTGTTGGTCTTCACTGTAGTTGTCCCTGTGGCATTGAAACAGAGGTTCTAAATAGTTTTAAATCAAAGTTTGATGCCCAAAGTGTCATTTTCCCACAGGAAGTACCATTGTCTGATCAGTTTGATCCATTTCAATCTTCCTCTGACTGTTTTATCCCTTGCTTATACCTCTGCAGCTTCATCTGCCAGATTGGATTTTCAGATTTGTTTCCCAGCACAGAAACCATCCAGTCAAATATTCCTGAGCTTATCTCAGTCTTCTGGTAGAGAAATGTGGGAGCGTCCAACAACTGGCAGGGACCTTTGTCTGGAGGTTGTGTCCCTCCTTTCATTCTTATTTGGGCCAAAATAAGAGAAGAGGGAGAGCTTTCCAAAATCACAAAGTCATGGAATCACAGAATGGGTCAGGCTGGAAGGGACCACAGTGGGGTCATCTGGTCCCACCTCCCTGCTCCAGCAGGGCCATCCCAGAGCACAGGGCACAGGATTGTGTCCAGACACTTCTGAAATACCTCCAGGGAAGGAGGCTCCCCACCTTCTCTGGACAATCTGTTCTAGTCAGTTGTCACCTGCACATTAGAGAAGTTCTTCCTCATGTCCAGGTGGAAATTCATGTGCATCAGTTCCTGCCCTTTCCTCTTGTGCCATTGCTGGGCACCAGGAGCAGAGCTGGGCCCTGCTCTGAGCCCTCCCTGCAGACACTGTCATTGATGAAGTCCCCTCTCAGTTGTTTCTTCTCAAGCCTGAACAGCCCCAGCTCCCTCAGCCTTTGCTTCTAAGAGATGCTCCAGTCCCAAATCATCTTCACAGGCTTCTACTGGACCCATTCCAGGAGCTCCATCTCCCTTTTGTTCTGAGGAGCCCAGAACTGGACAGAGCACTCCAGATGTGCCTCACAGAGCTGAGCAGAGGGGCAGGACCATCTCCTTTGACCTGCTGGAAATGTTCTTCCCAATGCACCTCAGGATCCCATCGGGATATCCTCAAAAATCCTCCTCTTTCTCCACAGCTGTCCATCATCCTTGTCCTCTACCTGGCTGTTGCAGTACCTTTGTTCTGTGCTGTCGTTCCTTGATTCTTTCTCTGGCATGGGGGAGTTTTCCCCTCAGTTATCAAAAAGAGGAACACCAAGTTCATTGACATTGATCCTCTGTTCCCCCAGAGCAATAATCATGGTAAATCCAGCCCAAGGTGGATATAAATTCAGGCTGCAGGAGGTGAGGGTCACCATCTCATCCCCAGCCCTGCAGGTGACCCAACCCTTTGGGTCCAGCAGAGCTGTTTAATCCTATTCCTGTGGTATCTGCCAGGGAAACACAAACACAAGGATGCCTGGCTGGCCTCCAGCCCTCACCAGATGACAGGACACATATGGAAGTGAGGGTGACCATGCTGAATGTGGCAGCAGAGCTGCTGTCCTTAATTGCACCATCTGTCCTTGCAAGGCTGAGTGCCCTTGCTCACTGAACAGGGTCAATTTTTAAGCCCTGCTTGGGCAACTCGAGTTAATCTGGTCCAGACACACCTGTGAGACTGACAAGGCTGGGAGCACAAGGACTGGATGGGAGGACAGCTTGGGGTTAACACAATTCACCTCCCAGTCTCCCAAGGCCTCTTGTGCGTTCTGAGGGGACAGAATAACTCTTTGTTTCCATGGGAAAAACGGTTTGGAGAAGAGATGCAACTTCACCAGGCCACAACTGAGATGACCTGGAACTACCCAGGCCTCAAAGCACATGAGAGCTGCAGCCACAGAACCATGGAATGCTTTGGATTGGAAGATCCAGCCCCCTGCCATGGCCAAGGAACCTTCCACGAGACCAGGTTGCTCAGACCCTCATCCAGCCTGGTCTTGGCCCCCCAGACACATAAAAAAAGCAAGGTAATATCACCCCCAAGACATTCCCAAATTTGCTCCTTAAGGTCTGAGACGCACCTGGATTTCTCCCCGATTTGGGTATCATTACCAACCCCCAGCCCTCACAGTCTGCTTCCTCCTGAAGTGCAACCTTCCACACGGGATTTTAGCAGCTTCATTTATAACTGCTCTCTGCAGCTTTCAATGCCTGCCCTTTATCTGCTGGAGCTGTGGCTGCCCCATCCCTGGACATGTCCAAGGCCAGGCTGGACAGGGCTTGGAGCACCCTGGGATAGTGGAAGGTGGGTTGGAATGAGATGATCTTCGAGATCCCTTCCAACACAAACAATTTTAAGAATTTATAATTCTGTGAACTCATGTAGAATCCACGAAAGCCTCCACCAAAAAAAACTTTCAAAGCAGGACCATGACAGAAAAAATGATGGATTCTGGTAGATGGACAAAAGCAAATACAAAACTCAAGAACATTCATCAGTCTTGAACCTCTCTTCTGAACATCAGCTGCAAATACTGGTGGCAAGTCCCCTTCCCCTGTGCCAAAGAATGAACCCTCCCATTTTCATATGCTTGAAACAGCTCAGACAGAAGTTGACTTCAGCTGTATAATTCTCCTGCTTTCCAATTCACTTTTTATTCAAGGTCCCCTCAAAGCCAAGCCATTCTGGGGGAAATGTATTTTAAAAGACACTTTAATACCCTTCACTACAGACTGCCTGAGGCACAGTGTGAATGGAGCAGCTGAAATGCTCATTTTAAGCTGCAAGCCAGGGAGTATTTCCTGGCTGTTCCAAGCTGCCCATCCTAAGGTGACACTTGTCTGTTTTGTTGCAACATGATGCTCCTTGACTTCCCTTGGTTCTACCCTCACATCACGGCTACTCCCTGAAAATGTCAGGAATTCTCTTTTGTTGAAGATATGTGAGTCAAAATTTGATTAAAGTACTCATATTGTTTACACCCACTGCTTTGCCAGGTTTCATTTCCAAAAGTAAAGATTTCTTCTTATAGCTAATGATGGGTCTGCCTTGATCCAGTCCTTAAGGAATAAACCTAAGATTTTTAGGCATCCACATATTCAAGCAGCTCCCAGCCAGATGGTGCTGCTAAAAACCAGATTCATAAATATTTAGATGGGAGCTGGAAAAGCTGATGGACTCTGCTGCCCATTTTGTCAGGCAGTTACAGTCGTCACTTAATCCTAATAGATTGTTGTTACAATTCAGTGTAAACACCTTGAGAAACCCTGATGTCTTGCTTGGAGCTCAGCAGGAGAACAGATTGCAGCCTGGATTGGTTTGGGGAGGCATCAGGCTGTTCATCACCAAAGGGAGACTCTTGAAGAAGTTCCATAATTGGTTTTTTCCATGAAGAATTTTGGTTTCACAAGAGCAGAGAATGAGGACAAACCACCAGTGTCTCCAACCAGGAGAAGAATATCCCACAAAGCGAGAGATCTTCAGTTTTATTTTAATTTTGGAACTGCATTTAACTCTCACTTTCACTGAAGGCCATTCCCCTCCATGGTGATCCTCTCCACAATTCCTGGTTCCCGGGAATTAGGAGGACCAAAGGTGAAAAATCAAATTTATTGATGAATTATCAGCCTGGAGGCTTCAAGTTTGTTTTTCACAGCAGATTCACACAGGATATCTCCTTAAATCCACTCCTATTAGAATCATGAACTCATTAAGGTTGGAAAAAATCTCCACAATCATCAAGTCCAACCAAAAGTTCAGTCTTTGGTTGAGAGTTGGACTGTCTCCTCCTGTCCTGGAAACGTAAAATTTCAAGAAACACACAAATCCAGATGAATTTTAGGAGAAGATTAAAGGGATTTTGCATACTTCAAATCAGTAAGAGGAAGACAACAAATGACAAGACAGGTTTGTGTAGAGAGGAGTAATTGAGGGATTTCTAGAAATGCTACTTGTCCATCTTTTTTTTCCTCAGTACACAAAACAGATCTGGAAAGGGAGAAAAAAGGTTATTTTTAAGAGGATTTTGCTTCATTTCTTCAGTTCCAGAATCTTATTTAGTGCATGGCTACTAGAATAACCGTTGTGATTTTATTTTCAGTTGTTGCTCTTACCCACATGATGAATTTGACCAAGAGAATGAAATTTTTCTCCCATTTAAACAGAGATTTTCTCCCATTTAAACCAAGTCTGCTTTGCCTCCATCTCTCCATGCAATACTGGAGATTTGGAGGTGGAGGGAGGAGGAATCTCTCACATTTGAGTTTTGGAGGACAACACAGCTCATCCCAAGCACAGATCCTGTTCCTCTCACACCAGCCCAAGGTGTTCCCCCTCCTCACGTCCCCCCTTTCTCTGCAGCTTTGTGGCTGCAGTCCTTTCAAAAAATAAAAGGCTTTGGAGCCGGATAACCACTAAATTAACAGGTTTTTAGCACACCTGCAAATGGAAGAGCTCCAGCTATTGGCAACTGCAATTATTTAATGAAGCAAGGAGTTTCCATTGATTTTGTGTCTCCAGATGGAAATTAAAAGGCCTGTTATAATTAGCCCTAAACTCTTCTATTTATTATTGAGCTGAGCTGTGCCTGTTCACATCTTTGGGGTTGGAAATCGTGGTGCAGCTGTACCTTGTGCTCTGTGGGGATAGTTCAGGTTCCAACCTGCACCATGGTGGGGTGGAGGAATAATTTATTTTTCCTTTGCCAAATCTCTTGTGCCAGAAGCTGGCAGCTCATGGGAGGAAACTGGAAAAGAAAATATATCAGGGAGATCTTAGAGTTCTTTCCAATGTCTAAAGCAACTCTGAATCATCCCTGGCTTTATTGTGTCTTGCCCTTAACAATGGGTGAGCTCTGGATGTCTTCACTATCCAGACAGGAGATTTTTCCCTTCTCCACCTTTAGAAAGTGATGGTAAAATGCCAGTGGGGTTTAAAAAGGATTTGAATTTGTGCAGGATAAATCTGTGTTGGTGTGAACTGTGTCTGAACCTCAAGGAACAATCAAAAGGAAGAAAACATGGGAAAACCTGGGGCGGGATTCATGGAGTGATATACTGTGGCTTCAGATCACAGGGACAATTGAATATCCAGGCAAAGGCTCTACATGGACTGTGAATTACTTAGGATCCTTTTGGGAATGTTTAGAGCCCCCTCTCCCAAAATTACAAGCTGGACAAGATGTCTGGAAGTTCCTCATCCAGCCTTCAAACATTTGTTTGGTCAAATCCTTAAGATCTCTGACAAATGAGATTTCCCAGGATCCCTTGTGGCCTGTTGCACAGCTGCCTTATTCCTCTAAGAAAAAATATTCCTTCTCCCCCCAAAAAAATCAGGCTTGAATTTTTCCATTCTAGAATTCAAGATCTCTCATATCCTCTGGAGTGGGAGGGTTGATGTTTTAAAACCCGCTTTAGTCTGTACCTGATGCCCAGAGAAAGAGAAACGTTGCAGAGCTCTGAGTGCTTTAAATATTTCTCATACTATTAAGATCAATTTCTATCAATCTGTTGTCAGAGAGCTGCAAAGGTAGAAGTTAATCAAGCAGAGAGGATGTGTAAATTGAATTACGTGCTAGAAACAATAATTAAACAAGGAAAAAAGGAAGTGAAAACAGCTCCTTCCCCACATGTTAATCTGTGATGTTCCTGTGTCCCCCACAGGGCAAGAAGGGTCAGGTGAAAAGAAGAATGAAGTGGCAGGGAATTTTGCCACCTTGACCTAAAAAGGAGCACATTTTGGTGTCAATATGATCTTTGATGGTGGGAAGAGGAAGGTGTAGATCTAAGAAATCTCTAGGGCTCTCTTATGGGTCCTGCAGGCCAGTTACCCACCCTCAATAAACAGCTGAGCTACGGGAGGCATCAAATAATCAACCAAATTTGAATTATTGATAAACACATTTTTACTTCCACTGGCACTGTGACAACATTTTCTTGGGGAAGAAAATTTAAAATCGTGGAGTGCATCACGGAACCAAACAGAAAGAAGAAAAGAGCAATTATGCAGATGCAATTTAGTACTGAACTCTATCTAATCACTGGGGGTTTGGTGCATGCATAAAAGCTGAAGAACTCTGACATTATAATAAGAGATTAGGATGTGATTAATGTGGGGAAAGAGTTATTTAGTTGGATTCCTGTGATTTACACATCCACAGGAGAGTTTTTTTGGGGATCTGAACAGAGACACTTTTCTGGACAGCACAGGAATCAGCTCAGATATTTGTGAGGTCAGACAGTACAGGGGTTGTTCATCTGGCCAGCCAGAAAAACCAGGATAAACCCTGCTCAGAAAAAAACCTGGGAAAAAGTGTCCTTCTCAAAGGACATCTCCTATCTCTTATTCCTCACTACATTGTGTTTAAGCACCTTTATTTTAGGTCAAAGGCTGTCATTGCTTAGCACTATTCCACCTTCCTGCTTTCTTCTTTTCACCAAAGGAGTGTGATTTTTTTTTATTCCTGCTTTTAAAAAAATATAGTTGAGGATGGCTTGTGAAATAGAAAACATGGCCAGAGAAAATATTAGATAGATAGATAGATAGATAGATAGATAGATAGATAGATAGATAGAGAGAGAGAGAGAGAGACAGATATCTCTTTTCTTTTTTTTTTTTTTT
>VZTR01032755.1:67793-79597 GCA_013400775.1 Chaetops frenatus
TTTTCCTTTTTTTTCTGTTCTTCAAAAGATAACAAAAGTAACTGTGATGCTGTTGGGAATAGCTTGGACATATGATGGGAGATTGATCTGAATTTGAAAGATGAGCCCTTCAGTGATAATCAGAAACATGATTTCTTCAGTGGAGTGAAATGGAGCTTAGCAGATGACTCGATTACAGTTTCTAATTACTTATCAGATGCTGCTCTTGAGTCAAGCAAAAAAAGAAAAAAAATAAAAAGGAGCATAACAAGTTCCAGTGGCTGGAAATACAAGTCAGCGAAATTAGAACTGAATTCAAGGTGTACATCTTAAATCATGAGGTTAAATCAACCTTCAGAGCAGACAAGCAGTGGACGTGATAAATTCTCTCATCATTCAGTCTCCTTAGGGGAAGATTATGTATTCCTCTGTTAAAAAAAAAGAGGAAAGAATAAAGAAGTTTTCTATGAAGTTTAAGCAGGAATAAACAGGAGAGTTTGTGGATATTGCTGAGACAAAATTTCATGCTCTGAACTACGTAGGTCAGAAGAAGTTCTCAGAAGGATTTTGCAAGGTTTGAAACCAAACCTGGGTTGGTTTTTTCCCCCGCTATTCAAAGGAAGTTCCTTTCGAACAACACTCAGCCTTCAGCAGTAGCCCTTAATTTGTTCATAATCTGCTCATAATCTGTTAATTTGTTAATCTGTTGAAGCTGCCAAAAAGCCACCAGGTTATGGATGTGCCCTTGGAATGTGTTGTTGTAGCACTGATCCAGGGTGGTTTCCATGTGCACATGGAATGGAAAAGAGGATTGTAAGGGAAATATTCTGGGACTTGCCAACCCCCAGACCCCAGAGCAAGGATGAGGGAAGTGCTCCATGGATGAGGTGTACCTGGAGCCTCCTACAGAAAGGTCTCCTCAAGGTTTTACCTCCTAGAACTTTTCATGAGCTTCAGCCCCCAAAAGACAGCAAATTCTGGCTGATTTTGCAAGAACTGGGATACCTCCAAGAGCTGCTGGTGGTACAATAAATATACAAACTCCTTATTCCTCTCTGGTGTTCGTGTCCCATTGATATTGGTGGGTGTTAGCAAAGGCTGCCACTGATTAGTAGGGTCCTAGAAAGATCCTAAAAACAAGGAAAAGAAGATTAGGGCAGAAGAGGGAATGAATGGATGTAGATGAATCTCTGCCAGGATGTTCCACACAAAAAAGCAAAGGAGCAGCTGTCTCCTCAATTAACCAGCCTCTGTTGTCTTCGTAAATCACTTTGTGCTGCCATATCTGAGTCTCAGAAATCCAAGTATTTGCACACCTAATTCCTGTTTAAGGAGCTAAATCCCTTTTGAAATCCTTTTTCTTGTAAATACTTTTGTGGATCTGAGCCTTGTGGCTCTGATTGAAGAGGGGCTAAAAACGAGAAATACACAATCCTTGCTGTTGTGTAAGGACACAGGATAAAGGGTGAGGTGAAAGGGAAATGCTGAACTGCCACCAAGTCTTTGGGGGGTAATTTTGGAACAAGTTGCCTGGAAAAGTCTCCATGGGGCCTTCACTGCCCACGAGTGAAGGTGAAACCTCATAAAATCAGGAATAACCTGCTCTAGAGAAAGGTGTCCCTGCCCATGGAAGAGGGGTTGGAATTGGATCATCTTTAAAGTCTCTTCTAACCCAAACCATGCTGTGATTCCATGGTTCTATGAGTCCATGATCTCCTGCATTTTGGCACAGAGGATTTAGGATTGTCCATTGTGACAGGGGTGGCAGCAGCTGGAAAGGGGGATTAGATTGTTCAATGTCATTTTTTTTTTCTCTCCCTGATGCAGAAGGGGCTTTAAACCATCCACTTCCCATAGAACTACAGACCCAAGAAAGTGAATTTTACTCTGTGCCCATCCAGAGTTCTTCAATGACAAGAACTGAACCTGGATGAGTAGGGAAAAATCTACAAACCCCCAATTCAAAGGGAATCTCTCACCCAACCAGGCTAAAATTCCTGGTACAGTTCAGTTTTCCAAACCCATCCTTCTTTCAGCTCTGTGGCTGGACCTCACTCCTAGTTCCATGTTCGTACAGAACTTTGCAAAACAGGAATCTTGTCTGAGGTAGACCTGAGGCCAACCAGTAGGAAATAATGAGTGTAAATCTGCCTTTTTACCATATTAATCATTCCTGTACCTATCATGTCTCCCTCAGAACAGCACAGCTCATTATAGGGAGACAAATGCTAACAGAAAATGATAATGAGTGTCAAACCACCAGAAATGTGAGATTCCAGCCTGAGGAGAGATGAATGTGATTCACAAACTTGATCTGATCCCAAAAAGTGGGAGAACATTTCTCCCCACCCTCACATCCCTGTGGTGCTCAGTGATTTTACAGAGACCTTTGAAACCCTGTTAATTTGTGCAATTTGGTTGGGGGAAATCTGAGTTTATCTGATTTTGTTAATATTTTGATACCATGAAAAATAACACAAGAGAATCTAATTAAACCAACCTATTTTAACCTTGTTTTATTTGGGCTGGTGTAATGTTGAGCTCACTAATTTGCAAAACTAATGAGCGCAGTCTGACCCAGAGCTGCTTTTTGCAGCGTCAATTTACCCAGGAAGTCTGGAAAGCTGGGGCTCTTTACTTTTCTTCTTTGTTTTTCCCCAGTATTTGATTTGGATGTGTTGAGCTGAAACCCCAATTAAAATCCTGTAAAGCAAAGTGTTTCCAGAATTCTGCAAAAACATAACGAAGTTTCAAAGCCTTTTTTTCTCCTTTTCCTCAAAGATATTCAGTGGGGTCTAAGCCAAGTCCTTGCTTTGGAAGTTTCTGATCGAGAGAGGGAAGAAAGAGGAGGAAAGTGAACAAACCACTGCATGGAGGAAGTAAAACTAAAGGGGACAAACTACAGACACAATTGGTGATTTTCCTTTCCATGACAAAACCCATCTCCCACTAAACCAGAGCTGAGTTCTCTTTCTTCTTTGGCCAAGATAACACCGAAATGTTTTCCAGGAGTGCTTTATTTATAATGATTTTTAGTGATTATTTTAAAGAAACCATTTCAGGTGGATTTTTTTTTCCCTTTGGTGCTTTCAGATGTTCCTTTTTCATTTTAGTTGCACATTATATTAATCATACCACAACACAGAGATAATAAAGGTGTAATGTGTCTTTCAGGTCTTTGATGTGTTTCTGAATTAAGTTTTCAAGGTCTGGTCCAGTTAAGAGAAGAAAATAATACATTTATATCAATTTTGGGAGCTACAGACTCTTTACTTTTCATCAAAGAGTGAAGAGGAGCAAAAAGAAAAAAACTCTTTCAAATGCACTTTGTTTTGTGCAACTTAAATTTCAACCAGACGTCTGAGTCAGAGGAGAGAAATCCACTTTTCTAGGGTTATTTTTCATATCTTATTCAAGAGAAATCATTCAAAAGGAAACTCCTGTGTCATCCAAAGGAAATGAGTCCCTTTCCAAAATCAGCTGGTGAACAAATTCCAGGCAAATCTCTCTGGAGCTGCTCCAGGTGGGACCACAAGCAGTGAAAGTGGACACCAGACCTGTTATTTTCCCTTGCAAGAAAAGGTACAATTTGGGGTTCTATAAATGAATTCCCATCCACAGGGGAAGACATTTTTTTTCTGGAAATCTCTGAGTCAGGATGAGGTACCAAGCCAAATTCACTTCCAAAATGCTCAAAGAGCTTCCCTTTAACCCTCATCTCTGCTGCTCAAGAGGAGGGAGCAGGGAGAGGTGACTGAATTTTGGGCAGCAGAACAAGCAGTGCCTGTGGTCTCCACCTGAGCATTTGGGAATCACAGGATTTCATCCCACAGCAGCCCAGGGGAACAACTGCAGGCTGTCAGGACAAAAAGCATCACAAAACACAGGGAAATGGAGCAGGAAGGAACCTCCTGGGTCAATGTGTGTGAAAGAACAGCAAAACCACTCCATCAATGGCAGTGTTACACACGAGGATATCAAGGGCTACTAATTTGGCCCGGGCATAAATATATTCAAGAAAGCCAAATAAAACCTCTCTGGCACTAATTAAACTTTGACCTGATTCTCAGGGATGAATTTTAATTGCAACACACTGCATAGCTTTGATTTAATTTCCTTCTGTTGAATGCAATTGCATTTAAGCAAATCACATCCCATCGATTGGTGGTTGTTTGCAGCAAATACTATTTATTTCCTCTGCAGCAAATTATTTTTAATGGAATTCCTGGAATTGCATTTAAGTGTGTTGCAGTTAGTCGAAATAGATTGAATTAGGGCACGTTGAATGAAAAACCACTGAAAACAGGCCGGAATTAAGTTGCATCAAATTTTGTTAAATTTAATGGGACAGTGAATTGCATTTCCACTGAAGCAAGGACAGGGAAGCAAGGAGAGCAAAATTAAGGTTGAAGGGAAGTCATCAGAGAAGGGAGGAAGCTGGAAACAACTGGAATAAGGAGCTGAAGGCAACAGCAGTGCTGGAATATGTTAGAGAGAACACATTATTATATTGTAATAATGTAAATAATGTAATAATGTAAATAAACTATCTAAATCTCTGAGAAATTCAAGATCATCCAGTTCCAAGACCCCTGCCATGTTCAGGATCATCTTCCACTGACCAGCCTGCTTCAAATCCCAAACTGGCCTTGAACACTTCCAGAGGCATCCACAGATTCTCCGGGCAACATTTCCCAGGGCCTCACCACCCTCACAGCAAAGAATTTCTTCCTAATATCCAATCTAGCTGGACATTTCAGAGGGCAGGATTTGACGAAGAAGTCAGTCCCTGCTGGTCTTTATTTCTCCTGACAGCAGCTTCAGTGACATGCCAGCCAGGAGAAGCAGAGGAACAGAAAGCAGAGAGAAATGGAAACCAAATGCAGATGGAAGCCAAGGATGGAGATGCCAATGGATTTCCATGTCAGCCTGATGCTCCACAGCCCACTGGAGGCTGGGACAGGGCAGAGAGGTTTGCAAGGAACTGTGGAATGTTTATTTCCTTCCTTCCTTTCTTTCTGCCTTCCTTCCTGAAGAAGGGAGGAGTGGAGCAAAGGTTCTTATCTGATTTTGATTGGTAATAAAATTAATTTCCCCAGGTCGGGCCTGTTCTGCCCATGATGGAATTGCTGAGTGATCTCTCCCTGTCCTTATCTTGACCCACAAGGCTTTTTTTGTATTTTCCCAGAGAGTAACTGGAAGAGCTGATGGATAAAAAAATGGACTGAAAAGAGTTAGAGAGCAGAAAGATCCTTACCATGGACTGCAGGGATCTCTGCTCTGGTGCCTGGAACACCTCCCTCCCTCCCTCTCTCGGTGTCTGCAGGGCTGTTTCTCTCACTCCTCTCTTAGCCAGCACTTCTGCAGGTCTTTTTTCCCCCTTTTAAAGTTTGTTATCCCAGAGGTGTTTACACCATTCCTGATGGGTTTGACCTTGGCCAGCTGCAGATCCATCCTGGAACCGACAGATATTTTCCCTATTGGACACTGGGGAAGCTTCTGGCAGCTTCTCACAGAAACCACCCCTGAAGCCCCTCACTACCTAAAAAGCTGCCATGCAAACCCAATATCCCTGGTAAGTCAGAAGGTATCAGCTACAGGGGCATCATGGATTACCCTTTGTGCAAATCAGAACATTTAGAAAGACTCCGAAGGCTTTTTTTTTTCCCTAATAATTATTTGCTGTTGTTCATTTTTTTTCACTGCTACTTTCTTCCTGTTCATCCAAATGCTTGCTTTGAAGGGAAGCCAGCTCTTCTCCAGGCCCATGGCAGGGGGTTGGTAATAAGTGATCTTGAAGGCCCCTTCCAACCCAAATTGATCCATGATTCTGTTTAAAAAACCCTCTTCAATCTGCATTTTCCCAGCTCAGTCTGAGCTGTGTAATTCCTGAACAGGAATATTTAGTGCTTGTTCGTGGATGTATTCAGTTACAATTTTGGATTTTTTTAGTGTAAATTGCGTCTCCTCCTTCTCTGCCCTTTTCTGTCACTGGGGCAGTGTTTCTGCTTAAACCCAGCCAGCTCTGCCAAGCTGCACATCACAAACAGAGGAAAAAGTTCAGCCACTCTCTGCTGTCAGCAAAGGCTGATCTCCCCTGGTTGCCCAACCATCACTCGTTGCCTTCCCCATGTTTAACTCTCCCATTTTGCACATTGTGCCAATTTTGGAGTGCTCCAAACGTCAGCATAATGTAAGAGTAACAGTTCATGTCACCATTAACTGGGAGGCTTGAGGGAATAGGAATCAGAGAGCAGCAATTCATTAGTGACACTTCTTTCTTTCTTGCTGGTAAACAGGGTTTGTCTCTGTGCAGCTCTGAGGAGAGTGGCCCTCCTAAGGATGCTCCTTTAACCCTAAAAATGAGGAAATATGGGATGAGAACACTCTGCCTGCCTTGGGCCTCGCAGAGAATGACTCTTGTGAGTAGCTCCTTGTGTTTGATTCTCCAGAACCCCTCAGAATTAATGGAATCATGGAATGGTTTGTGTTGGACCTTAAAGAACCTCTCATTCCATCTTCCACTATCCCAGGCTGCTCCAAGCTCCATCCAACCTGGCCTTGAACATTTACAGGGATGGAGCAGCCACAGCTCCTCTGGACAACCTGTGCCAGGGCCTCACCACCCTCACAGGGAGTAATTTTTTTCCCAATATCCAATCTAAATGTAATTTCAGATAAAGAGCTCAATTTCTCCTCAAATTTAGCATTAGACACCAGCCTGCAGCAAAATATTTACATCCAAAGAGGTGGTTATGGTTAGTCAGGAAGAGGAATTGTTCATCTGCAGCATTCCTTAAAGAAAAGCTACTTCAAACATACCCCAAAGCTGTTTTTTTATGCAGAAATCTCAGTAGGAGAACAACAGCAACACCAGCTTTGGAGTCAAATCCCAGCAGAACGAGCAGGCAGACAACCAGATGGCAGGAGATAATTTTGTTTAAATAATTAGGGAAATTAATAGGTAAGTTGATAGAATAAAAGCGTCAGAGGACATGGATGGCTGCATGGATGGACAGGAATGAGAGATGTGTCTAAAATAAGAAAGATGTCACCTTGTTTCTGGCCCAGGAGACTCCAAGTTGCACAAATGTGTTGGTTTTGTTTTTTGTTTTTTCCCAACGTGCCAGAGCTCTGCTTCATGTCATATAAATTAGGCCTGTGGTGCCATCCTGGACTTACACTGCAAAGGTTCCTGGCTGACATTTTAAGAGATGAAATAAGGAAATACCTAAAATAGTTCTTTTTTTTTCTTTTTTTTTTTTTTTCCTAATTCAAAAAGAATTAGTTTGCATAAGCACAGGGGATAAATGAGTTTCTGTGTGTGTATTATTGCACTTTGCACAAGCTTTGCTTTTCCAGCCCTCTAGTGGAAAGGGAGAGGTATAAGGAAAGGATTTTCAGGATTCTCATCCTGGTGGAAATACTACTTCACAGAGAAGCATTACAGGGGGACAACACTTCCAAAATGAGTCTTTCAGTGCATGTTGCAGCTTCTTCCCACTTCTCACCTTCAAAGCTGCCCCAGAAAACCTTGTAAAGAAGTCTTGGCTTTGTGTGACAGAGGATTCATGGAAACATTAAGATTGGCAGAGACCTCCAGGATCATTGGGTCCAAAACACCACCATGTTCATTAAACCACATTGTGAAGCAGTTTTTGAACACTTCCAAAGGTGGTGACTGCACCACTTCCCTGGACAGGCTATCCCAATACCCAAACACCTTTTTTGGTGCAGAAATTTTTTTCCAATATCCAACCTGAACCTCCCCTGGCACAACCTGGGGCCATTTCCCCTTGCATGTGGATCCAGGCCAAGCTGAGGCAGCTGTGTCCAAGTAAAAAGCTGCAGGATTTGGGATTAAACAAAGCTTCCAGTGAAGTTTCCTACAAACCTTTGCTAGCAGGGAGCAGCACTATGTAAAATATGTTTGAGGCTTAATGTCCCTAGAAGTTACACCAGTGGCCAAAGCAATAATTAGAATATAAATATCTTTTATAGAGGTTGCAAAGTATTGGGGGGGGAAGGGGGGAGAGTAATATGTAAAAATTGAGTTAGTGATGTAGGGAAAAGTGAAGAATTGGTTATGTGATGCAGAGGAAACACGGAAAGAATGAAAATGAAAGGACTCTGCTCCTGAGTTAATGGTGCTGATGGATGAAATGCCACTGGCTGAGCACATCCTGTCTTGTTATGCTTCTGCTCTGAGGCAAACAGAGCTTGAACAGCCTCCCTCCCCCAGAGAGCAAATAAAAGAGATTTAATTCAAACAAAAGCTGTTGAGGACAAACAAAGGGAAGAGATACAGTGGGAAAGAGGCAAGGAAGAATGAAAGGAGATAGACAGGCAGTGCTAAATGGACAAATCCCACACCAGCAGTGGGACACTTGAGCAGGGCTGAATCACCAGAACAGGGAAGGAGCAGTCTCTGGAGGGGAATGACAGCCAAGAAATGACTACTGGCCAGGTCACAAAATCATGGAATCATCGAGCCATTAAGATTGGAAAAGACCTCCAAGGTCATCAAGTCCAGCCTTCAACCAAACACCACCATGCCCAAAAAAANGGGCTGAATCACCAGAACAGGGAAGGAGCAGTCTCTGGAGGGGAATGACAGCCAAGAAATGACTACTGGCCAGGTCACAAAATCATGGAATCATCGAGCCATTGAGGTTGGGAAAGATCTCCAAGGTCATCAAGTCCAGCCTTCAACCAAACACCACCATGCCCAAAAAAAAGCCACATCACAAAAAGCCACACCTGCTCCTTTTTTGAGCACTCCCAGGGGCGGCGACTCTGCCACGTCCCTGGGCAGCCCTGTTCCAGATGAAACTGTCCCCAGGCCATCCTGATTCCATTCCACCTCTGGCAGAAGATGGAAGCATCCCCTGAACCTGCCAGCACCTCCCTCCTCCCACCCTCCTCTCTGGTTTCTCTCCCTTTTTCCTGACCCTGGGCTGTGCTTGACTGCACAAGGCAGAAGCCACGGGATGTTTGGTGCCTTTGTGCTCAGGGAATGCAGTCAGGAATCTTTTCTGGTCTCAATCAGCCCCTGATCAGCCCTGGAGCCTACAGAAATCCATTGTGTTTGGGTTCAATCCACTTCACCATCTTCCCTCCCTTTATTGTTTGCTGGCAGCACATGAATAGTCTGACACAGCCCGGGTACAGAAAATTGAGTTTGCATATCATTTTTCTTATAAACCACAAAAAAAGAAACCCAACTGTTCAGAATTTGCTTTTCCCTGCTTTAACTTTATCACTATTTCTTTGAGAAGTACAATTTACTTTTCATTCAAGCCCAAGATTTTTGTCTTTGAACAGTTTCACAGATAAGCAAGGAGATGTGGCTGAAAAAACCCCCAAATAACTCACAACTTATTCGAGCCTAAAAGAGAAAAAGAGAGAGCAAGGGGTGACGGCAGAGCTTCAGCAGTAACTCAGAGTCAGAACTCAGTGAGGGATGGCTGTCTGTGGGTGACAGCAGTGGCACAGCACTTTTCCACACCAAGCAGCCCAGATGATGCTGTCTCCTGACCCTCCTTTTGTGAAATTAAAACCTTTTTGAAGTTGTGGGTCCATTCATTGGACTGCAATCATGGGACAATATCAGAAGCAGAGTGAGGTCACTCCTGCAGCAGAGAGGGAAAAATATTTTGAAGGACAGGACAAGGCCTTTGCTCTCACTCTTGGTGAAAAATCTGAGTAATTCCAATAAAAATAAATAATTTATTTATACTGTTACAAAGCCCGTGAGAAATTGCATCCAGACCTCCCTTTCCTCCCAGGCTATTCCTCTGCTTGCTGATCAGTTGTTAAGTGAGATATTAGGAAAAAATTCTTCACCAGAAGGATTGTCAGGCATAGGAATGAGCAGTTCTGGGAAAGTGGTGGAGCCACCACCCCTGGTTTTAGAAACAAAAATGGTGTGGATGTGGCATTTGAGGACATGGTGAATGAGGTGGTGGTGCTGGGTTCATGGCTGGGTTCTGGGAACCTGGATTGATCCCTTTGCCCCTCCAAATCCAGCCTAAAACTCTTCCCATGGTCTCTGCTAACAAACACACTTTTCCCCCTTTGAGACAGAGGTCTCTTCTCTCAGTGGAACTCTCAGGGATTTAAAATCCAGGGCACTCTGAGGCAGAAGCTCCCACCAGATCTATTTTTCCTCCTGGACAAATCCATGTCCAGGTAGGCTGGAAACAGCAACCAACAGGCACCAGTGACTCAAACACTGCTCTGTCCCAGCATGGAGCTGTCACAGCCTAGGAAGGGTGAAACGTATTTTGATACCAGCTCAGAGCAATAGGGCAGATGCCAGAGGCTTTTTTTTTTTGTGTGTGTGTGTCTGGGTTTGTGGGGTTTATATCTAAGTTCCTTTCCTTCCCCCCCCCAATAATTTTCCCTCTGCTATAAGACTCTCTTTCCTATTTTTCTCTTTATGATTTATGTGCTTTCTTCAGTTCTAATTTGAACCATCTCCCTCTGGAATTTTTGCCCCTTTCCACCACATCTTGCCTTTAAATAAGATGCTGAAGTTTTGCACCTCTGTGCCAGAGTTTCATTCCAAACTCAGGCCTCACAATCCTAACCCTTGGCATAAAGATGAAGGTTTTTCCAGGTTTAGGGCAGCAGCTTGTTCACAGCCTGTATTTCCAGGATAGGGGCTGGGGAAAACTGCTCTCTGCAGGATGGAAAGCTCAGGCTGACACTCCAGGAGGATTCTCCAAGAGGGAATTTAGGGAAACACCTGGGTATTTTCTCCCTTTTCTGTCCAGAAATCCTGCCCAGGCCAGGATTGTGTATAACACTCTCAGCAACGTTGCTTGTTTTCATCCAGAAGTGAGAAGGAGAAAAAAGAAAGAGAAGTGGAAGTCCTCATGTCCCTTTTGGTTGATGTCCCACCTTAGAAAAAACTAACAAGAGTTAGGGAAAAAAAAATCATGTACCTTTTTCTTCATCCCCTCCTGCATCTGATAGGAGAAAATGGGCAACAGGAAAGGAAAATGACTTGATGATTTGTCAAAGAGGCTGTGACAGAAATTCTGGAAATGATCTGGATGGAGAATGGTTGGGAATGTGAATTTTGGAAGTCAAAGAAGCAGCAAAGGTTAAGAGTAGGGTGGCAAATGTTGGTTGATTTCCTGCCCATTTCAATCCTAGCCTGAAGCACCCAGCTTTTAGGAAAACTCAGGTTAAGAGAGGTAAAGGAGAGAGTAAATCCTGAGGGCCTGGAAGCTGCTGCCCTTCACCTCCTGCAGGTGACAAGAAGGCCCAAAACCCAGCCCCCAGGAGAAGAACCCAGGAGGGGAGGGAGCTGTGTGCTCAGACTGGTGCCCCTTCCCTGCTGTGTTGCCACGGGCAGAGCAGTTCTGAAACAAGAAGCTTAAAGTTAGATCCTAGAAGAATAGAAGTTAGAAGATAATTAGGAATAGGAGAGAAGGAATGTGCCATGCTCAACATTTGCTGTGAACATTTCCTGTTGCTTACATCGACCAAAAGGAAGAAAGGAAAAGGTGCAATGATCGATAAGGACAAGAATACGAAAAGCCCTGGGAATAAGGAAGTATTGTCAGGCCTCATGGCAGTAATCAGTCAGCTCCCTGATTGGGACAAGGCTAAAAGGTCCAAAGGGCCTGAGAAGGGAAGACAAAAGTCCAAACTTAGAAGAAAGCTCTCTTGCATCATCCCAATGACCACCAGAAGAGCACTGAACTAATTACCACCTGGAACAAAGATGGGTGGGGATAGGAGATGCACATGTATTATGAAATTGTGTAATGCTATGAATATGTAACATTTTAAAGGATAAAAAGGTTGAGAAG
>VZTR01032756.1:1189-28935 GCA_013400775.1 Chaetops frenatus
AGGATTAGTTGCATTCTTTGAAGCAGATTGTCTGTGAGATGTCCCAAATTGCTCTCAATTTCCTATATTCATCTACTATGTAATTTACTACAGGAAATGAGGATTTCTGGATTATTTTTAAAGAAAACCCTCAAGAAAGAAAAGGGTTTTGATTTAGGCATTATTTGGGATTTTCATGTAAGCATAGCTCAGGTTTTTTATTAATGCCTTATAAACATAAATAGATTGCAAATTACTTGCAAATAAGAATGGGCATGGTATATTAGCTTTAATGAGCTACAGAGCATTTTGGGTCAACTTGTGAAATCACCCATATCCTCCCGTCAGAGTGCTGGATGGTCTCTGTAAAAGGGATGTCTAAGCCTAAACTTGCTCTGCCATATTTACTTAAGCCTCCTAGGGGGAGAAAATGGATAGGCATTCTGTGCATTTCAGATTGAACTTAAAAACTCACAGAGTGACCAAATTGTCGTTATCCTGTGTGAAGGAGATCACCCAAAGAAGACTGGTTGCAGGCAGTCGTCACATTCAGCCATGATGCAGCACCTTCATTCAAGAGGCTGAAAGGAACACACCTTTACCACTTTAGCCCAGCTGGCCTTACCTGTCTGGATATTAAATCCAGACTAAATTTTATGGAATTATTTACAGAATTCTGTGTGTTGCCTTCCTAGTTGTCTAGCAGGTGTACAAGTAACCATGGTATGGAGGTCAGCTTGGCTTTAGTTGGGTAAAACCTTGTTCGTTCCCATGGAAAAGCTGCAGCCCAAATGTCAGGTTGTTTTACACAGGGTACCTCATCTGGATAACATTTGTAGGATGAGCTTTGTTTTAACACAGGAGAAAGGTTTGTTGAATGTCTGAGCTGTCCCCTTTACACAAGGAGTTTTGCAATCAGTAGTTAAGAGCTGCTTGAAAAGTGAATATGCAGAATGTCAACCACAGACTATTCATAAATACCCTTTTCTTGCTAAGACAGAAGATTACTTAAGGCGGTTACCTGTCTTTTCACCAATGAAGAAGTTCACCTGCATCCTCTAAAAACCTATGCTTGTGCCTGATACTGTGCCAGACTGAGTGACAGATCTGCCTCTTCAAAGGGAAGAGTCTAGTGTAGCTGGAGGTTCAAATTGGCTCTCAAACACTTGAAGAACATGTCAGAGCTTCACTAAGAGTTTGTGAAAAGGTCCATTTCCTGTAACAATAGAATTAGGGTTTTAACATGTTACTGGCAATCAAGAGTGCCTTCTCTGCCTTCTTGAGCCCAGTAACCTTTGTTACCAACTCCTTTCTTTTTAAAGCTGTACAGACTTTCTTTGCTTATTAGTCTTGGTAGCTACCATCACTCCCATTCTTTAGCCTGGGTGTACTTCAGGTATCCTCAGGGATCCCCTCCTAGCTTCCTTCCACAAGAACACAAAGCCACCTTTGTTGCACTCTCACTTCTGAGACTGAACCATCAACAGTTACTCTATCAGGTATGGCCTATTTGTTTATACCTGCCCATAAGAAGCTTTAAATTATTTCTCATTAATTTAAACCTAATGCTGAATTTTTGTAAATATTCATGTGCTTTCATTATTTTATAAATAATTAGCTCATATGTACTTTATAGAAATATCTGGGGCACAATCATCAAAATCAATGTTTATGAGGAAATAATTAAGACAATGAAGAATTCAATACATGTATGATGGAAGGAAGACCAAGGTTTTACATTTAGAGTAAGTATTGTCACAAGTTAAAATTAAGTTTTAATTAGCTAAGAACTTAGATGAACAAAAGTAAGACATGGAAGTGTAGAACACACATGTGGCAGTCTCACTTCTGTACTCACACACAAATATACTTAAATTAATAATGTGATACGTAAGTTAATAAATGACAAGACACACCTCCCACTTCACCAGGCTGCTACTCTCAATCTATTTTTCCTTTACAAAGATTAATCTGTAAGTATATATTACTTCCCTTCACTGCAATACAATGCAATTCTTTCATCCCCTGGCTCAATACAGGTTAATACCTTGCTATAAAAGATTAAAAAAAGGCAGTGGAAATTAAAGTGAATTCACATGAAATCTTTGGTGCTGAGGGAGCTTCCAAAACCATGGGAGAGGCAACTTATAACAAAAGCTCCATTTTACATATTCAAGAAGACTCTTCCCAGAGATTCTCTAATGCCTCTGATATGTAAAGAGACAACCCCATTCAAAGAACTCTACTTAATTTCTAGTGCATTTAAAGATTGTTCATACATTTCACAGCTTTGCACTAGGACATGTAGGCACAACAGAAGACAGGAAGCAGGCAAGTTTTAAGCATAGTTTATTAATTTCAAGCAATTGGCCACTTCTCAACAGCCTCCAGCCACATTACAATTTTACACATGCTGTATGTAGGAAGATCCCTCAATCTCCAGTAGTATCACAGTCTGGTCTGCCTTCTGTGTGGGGGTCAATATACACATAAAGGTTCTTCAGAGGTTTAATGCCACTTACCCTATGTATGGAGATAAAGTATTATTAAAAAGGTTTTAAAGGAATCATTATCTTCTATTAGAAACTCTTGAGCAGTAATTAATTTTTAAACTAAATAGTATACACCAAGGTAATAAAAACACATTCTAACTCCACAGGGCTGGAATCTTGTTTTTTCTGAAGGCTTGGAAAACTGGGTGTGTTAAATGTCACCACAAGGGAGAAGGAAACAGACATCAGCACAGTAGATTTAGCCAAACTTTCTGTATGTAGGGCCTCTAGCAAAGACATAAATTGAAAATTTGTGCACAGGAGAAAAAGATAAGTTATCCTCCCTCTTAGATAAACTGAGAAATTATTCACTCGGTTGCACAGCTGTTCTGTTTGCACCCAGCCACAACCATAAGAATTCAGCTGACTGTAGTGGCAGCCACAGCTACTCTCCTCAGAGACCTCAGGCTACAAGGACAAGCATTGCCCAGAACTGGAGAGAGGCCTTAACCAGTGTCAAAAAAATCCTCAAGTCCAGAGGTTTTTGAAGCCAGAACTAAAGAGTTTTCTGTTGCTGCCAACAAGAAGTATCAGCTGGATGGGGGACTGAAGTCCACTTGTTTTTAATAACCCTGCCAGCTATTTTCTGTATCGATAATTAAATTTGACAGAATTAAAATAAATAATGAACCTACTGAAGTTTAAGGAAGAAGTGCATCATCTGCTTAAATGTTTACCAGTTAACACATTTTAACCAAATATAATAGCCTGGTATTTTTCCGAAATGTAATAAGATTTTGTGCTGCTCATTCTACAGTTTTAAGAAAATTACATTTAAAAAGTAATGCCTATTTACCTACATTTAATTACAATAAAAAAAATCTCTTCAACCAGAAACAAAACAATTTATGTAACAAATTTTAATACAGCAACTATGTGTCAGGAATTATCAGTAATGCAGCAGTGTTAATGAATTCTAAATTGAAATGCTGGAAACTAAAAGATTAAGACAGAACTAGATGAAGAGTATTTTTCATATCTTTTATAGGACAGAAACCTTTGTTCATGTCTTCTGGTAGCCTTCATCTTCTTTTGAGCTGCACCTACAACACAAAGAACAAGTAAACGAGCAACTTTATGCTTCTCCAGAACAGCTTAAAACAATTCTGTAGGCATTAAGGGGCATCTTTTCTACTGCTTTGTTTCTGTATCACCAACTCATTTCAATGTTTCATATTCCTATTTTAAGAATAAAGTACAAAGCAACAGAAAGAATAAGCTATTACTACATCTGTGTAAAAGTGCTGTCAGAAGTGCTGCCTATGTTGTAAAAGTGCAAGTTACACTTGCTGTATTTAACTAGCAAGCAACTAGTGTTCCACTAAACATGAAAGCTAAGTTCTTTCATTTCCTGTATGAAAAAGATACCTCAATATGTGGAAATAGGGAGAGATTGGTTTTTATTAGGAATTTTACAATATAAATTGAGAAGAGACAGGTTGAAGGTTCCAAATAGGCATACAAAACCACCCATCTCCTGCTTGTTTTCGTAGTTAGTTCATTACACATCCTCAGTGGGGTATTCCCCACCAGCAGAATGACCTGCTTTGTGGCATTTTTCCTCATTCTTGAGTGCACTAAGAGTGCATGACAGTTGCCATTATGTACCTATATGGATACAAAAATCCTTCTTAGTTCAAAATATTATAAAGTACGTGAAACCAGTGGGGTTTTCACAGCCTGTCAGAATATATTAATAAAAAATGAAAAGATGAACTTCTTAACATCATCAAAGAGAACATTAGAACAGCAGTATGGACCTGAAAAGTTGTTTCTGTTTTCCTCACCCTGCATAACCAACTCAATTGCCTCAAGCTCTTTAAACTTGTTGCTAAATGTTTATCTACACATGCTGTCAGAAATAACCTTGTTAGGAAGGTGAAGTTGGTGTCTCAGCAAATCAGACCCATGGAGTAGGCGTTGAGTGGCCTGTGACTCGCTTTCCTTTTTTCTCTTTCAGCACCATCAAAAGGAAAAGTGAGAAAAACAGCACAAACATTAGTTAAAGCCTGAATTTAATCCATGTCCTACAGGAATAATTTCATTACAATGAAAGCAGACAGACAGTATCTGTAGGGCTTTTTGCTTTGTTTTTAAGCAGTGATAATTATATATCCAATTAAGAAAGCCTATAGCTCTCCCAAAGATCATAACATTTAATAATCCTTTTAATTAAATGATAAATAGGAAATGCAGGGGCGGGTCTTACAAATTACCTGATTTACCATCACTGAAGACAGATTCTTTTAAAAATGGCTACAAATGCCTTGTTCACAAAAGACTTTATTATCTAATGATGCATACTGAAAACATACAGAAATCTGCATGGTCCACTTTACATGCAGCAGAACAATCTTCACTTTACAATAAGTAAGTGTCAACTGTTTTATGCAAGAGACAACACTTTAAAGTCACATTTCTTAAAGAAAAGCTTCATTTACAAAAGAAATAAAAGGTAAAGAAGCAATTACCGCTTTTAAAAAGCAGCTGCTTTGTTCAAGAGTGGAAGGTTTATGCCTGTATTGAAAGACAACATGATCACAAATAATGAAAACAATGAACAAATGAAACACTTTTAGCATAAAGCAGTACACTTTCAAAATGACATACAAATAGTTAAAAATTTGATTATGTTGTCTATCTATCCTTTAGATATAAGGTCTTTCAAATGAGATCCCAACATATGTAATTACTAAATGAAAACTCTTCTGTAAGTATTGGTTCTATGTCATAGTGAACTGTATTTAACAAAATGTATACAAAGTCTATAGCAAGTTGATTAAAAAACTAAAGTAATAAGAAACAGTACACTGAAGGCGCTCTATCCATCAAGTGCGCTCTCTCCCAGTTTTAAATGTGATGAACAGAACAGAAGTTGTAACTATGCCACAGTTGCAATGCCAGAAAATAAAACAAGATCATTTCTCAAACATGCAGGGAACTCTGCCACAATGCTATTGTCTCTTATTTGTCAGTTGTTCCAGTAAAATAACAGCTTAAACACCGGTGATGTTGATGGGTTAGCTTACCTTCAGTGTACTGAAAGTTGTACACAACCTGCTTTAAAAGAGGAGACCATCCCTGCGGGCAGGCTCAAGAAGGAACAGACCCCCTTCGGCACTGACTACACCAAGGGCATGCTGCTGTGGCCTGCACACACACACCTAGGAAAATGTGAATATAAACAGCATTTATGCTGGCCATTTTGTAAAGACAAAAATGAAGCCAAGTCTGCTAAAAACAAATCAACCACCCAGTATTACTGCTCTTTTTTTTTCTTTCTTTTTTTTTTTTTATAACAGATGCTTTTTTCTTTTTATAATATATACGAACTGCAACCATATACATTAGCATTGTACTTTTGTGCAGTCTTGGCAATTAAAACAGTTCTACAGTGAAAATTTTCACATAAGACACAAAACAGAATTACTCTAACATTTCTAAAAGAAATATCAGCCTTGATGTTAATTCAAATGTATCATTTCTTCCTCAACTTTGCAGGGGAAATATTTATGTTTATATACATTAATAACTGCTGTGAAATTTCTTCAGTCTTTGTATCTTAATTAATCAAACCCTTTGAACTTCTTCATCTGGTTTAAATTTTCTCCTGGATGAAGGCGTGCTGCAGAGCCTGGTTGATGCTAATCCGTTTAGCTGGGTCTAGCATTAGAATCTGGTCCAACAAGTCCTTTAGCTGGTGCACTTTTTTACGCTGGTCTTCAGGGAGTCGTTGGCACCCAATCAAGTCTGCTAATAGGTCCTTGGTTGGATTAATGGTGCTCATAACAGTAACTTTCTCCTACAAACACAGAAATGGCAGCCTTGTAGAACAGAAGTAATGCACAAATTCCCTATCAATCCCTTTTACAGAGCTTCAGCAGCAGCTTTTCTGCAGGCTTGTCTTGTATCTGAGCAGCAACACCCTACCCCTATATGGCCTCATAAAATCATCATGTGGCAGAGAAAAGAGCAGAAAAAACGCTGCCAGGGAGAGGCCACCAAAACAGGTTACACATGAACCTAACATCCCAGTTAACTCAGAACATGGAAGTCCACATGGAAAGTTCCCACATCTGACCACTATTTTGTGATTCTTCTTAAATGTAGTATGTCAAAATTATACCAAAATTAATAGTGACCTCATGCAATATAACCACATATACTGAAGCTGAACATCATTCTATAAAATGAAGGCTGCATTTCTTTTCTTAGTAATTTAAGGATAGATTATATGGAGATATATACCCTATATATACCTGATTAAATTTAGATTTCTCTTGTGTTCCTATGTCCTAGGAAAAATAAAATCTTTTGCCATTTTGTAACTATGTCATCTGTCAATACTGCTGCAAGAGGATATTCTAATAGTTGTAAAATTTTGTTTTTAATTAGGAAGCAAAGGTACATCTGAAAGATGATATAGTAGGAAAGCTTGGAAAAAGTGGTGGGTTAGTCAACACACTGGGAACTTACCCTTTCCGTCACTTTATCTACTTCTATATACATAAAGTTGAGATTTTGATCAAAGTGCTGATCTTTGAACACACCTTTTCGAATCATCTGAAAAATGAGGAAGAGGCAAGAGTTTCAGGCAAGTTCTCTGTGTCTTATAAATTTCACAATTAACATCAATGTCTATTAATTTACTAATAAAAAATATATCAAAAGAACAGGAAGAGATGTGGAGATTGAATACAAAGATACAGTTCAATCCCTTTGAAAAAGGACAGTATCTTTCATTGACTTACGCATTTTTTTTCAGATCAGTGCTTAGAAGGTTTCTGCTTTCACTTTACACTTAGTCTATGAAAAAGAAGCTGTATACTTTCACTTCATAAGATTTTAAATCAGTTTAAATTACACAGTCAGAGCAAAGTCTAGTACTTACTGTTAAGAAAAGATGTATATGGAAAGAAAAAAGAATTACAGGACAACAAAGGCTGTATGTTCTACTGTTCATTATAGCAGTTTCAGATATTAAGTACTTATTTTTCTTACCTTGTTTGGCATCTTTCCTTTGAGATCCATGGCAAGTTTCAACATATGATTATTGGTTTTGCCAGGAAACAGTATTTTTCCTGTATAAAGCTCATATAATGTGCAGCCTACAGACCACATATCTATACCATAGTCATAGATTTTTCCTATAACTGAAACAGAACAATTCCAGTTAATTTCATAAAGGCAGACTTTGATATAATATCACAAAAGCACACAGATGAAAATATCCTGATTTGTAAACTATATTGGTGCTGCTCCTCTTAGGAATAAAAAGTTACCATAAAAGAATGATGTAAACCTTTTCACTTTTAGAGGATCCCTGTCTTAGAAAGGGAGGTTTTTACCTAACACCTAAACTGATCAGCTTTAAATTAGCAAAAACCAAGACGTCAGAACAATACCTCTGAACTGAAACATAACTATAACCCATCAGACTGACTTCTCACTGAGCTGATCACCAACATACATGAAGAGTCACATGAACATGCCTTCAAAGTCTGAATTTTTGATAACCATCATATTTCCAGAGTCATGTTTTGCTAAGACTAGAAAATAAATTCAAGTCAAATTTTCATCTGCTAATACTGGCACTTCCTAATATGTGACAGATGTAGCTAATCCAAAATGTACTTACTGATTTCTGGAGCTCGATAAAATCTACTAACTAGATAGGGTGTGATGTCGTTATCTGCGACATGCGAAGCTGAGCCAAAATCACAAAGTTTTAGTATTGTTTTAGACTCATTCACCTGAAAGTTAAACATACATATCCATTAGCGCTATTTGTGGACAGAATTAGTAATAGCACTATAGTGCTATAGTAAAAGTGACAATACATTCAAGTCAGAGATAGGAAGAACATTCAGCCTTTAAATTGGAAGTTCCTTCCTCTCTGTGTTCTAAGAAAATTGTAAAACTTGCTCAAACTGAAAGTGATAGTTAATGTCTTCAAATCCTACAAAATACAAAACAAAAGTCAGTTTCATGTACTTTTCCCGTAACTAAATATCCTTGGTTGACCCAGATTTCCTTCTGGATACTGAAATTTTACAGATTTAGACTTTCAACTCCAGTATCCAGAGTATCACTTACAGAACAGCATTATTATTCACATCTCATGTTTACATAGTAAATGCTACTGCTGAAATAGTAATAGGAGAACATTTTACATAAATTAAAAATCTGAGTTTGTCACAGGGATGATGTCCAAAAAACAAAGGAAACCATCGGATTCCTCTGATGTAGCTCTCATGCCCTATGAGAAAAGAGGCATTAAGGACCTTTCCCCATCATCCCACTCACATAAATGAAATACCAATCCAGACTCAAACAACCTACTTCCATTTTGCAGAAAGCAAGTATATCTGTCAGCTATTGATGAGAAAATTCTAAATATTTCTCCTGTAAGACACTGCCTTATTTTGGAAAATCTGCTTTCTACAAAGACAGAAAGGGATGCACATTTTCTTGAAAAATATTTTATTTAGATGCTGTATTGTATTTCTTACTTACTATTTATACCACAATATCATTTTACATCAAAGTGTGAACCCTTACCATTTTCAGTAAATTTGACTTCACCTAAATTTACAGAATGAAATTAATTTCACTCATTATTTTAAGCTACAGACCATGCAAAAAAAGTTTTAATTATTTGTTACTTACCAAAATATTATCTGGTTTAATATCTGCATGCAGGATATTGCATCTTTTAAGAAGTTTTAAAGCCAGGAACAATTGCTGGCTGTAGGAACGCACAGCTTTAATGTGCAGTCCAACATCTTTCCCATACTTCTTCAACACCTCTCGTAAATTCATACTGTTAAGGGAAAGAGGGAAAGAAAGAATTGGAAAGAGCTTAACAAAAAAGCCAATAGTAGCCTCCTAAGCTCTAAGAAAAACTTGAACAAACCAGTTAGCTTTAAGCATTTTTTGAGAAATGTAGTAACTTAAAATACCACTCTGTGAGCTACAGAACTGAAATAAAAAGGTTGGTCAATCAGATCTGTCCTATACTGTGTAATTACTTATTACACTGGACTTAGTTCAGGGGATATTTTTAATCAATATTGATTTGAGTGGTTTTATTTGCACATGAACAGCATTTTCTTAACAACTGTAAAGCCTTTTTACTCATTTTCTTCAAAAATAAATGAAAAAAGAAGCACATAAAAGATAAAAAGTTGCTAATTTTTTGTGACTTAAGCAGCAGATAAAAAGACCATCATTCCAGGACAAAAACATAATTGAACATAAATAAGGTACAAGTGCGTAATAAAGAGATAGTGCAGCACAAGACAACTTGTTCTACAGCTTATTAATGAAATATGGTAGTAATCTCACAAAATTTGCACAGTTTCAGTATATAATTTGTCACCCCAAATATGACAAAAATTAAAATATGACACACACAGAAAACCAAGGATATGAACAGATGTCTCTGAGAAGGAATGGTGACTAAAGTAACTAATATATCTACCTTAAAGGATCTACCTTAAAACAGTATCCACAATTAACCTGTCACAACAGCTTAATTACTTGAACAGAAAGTGAGCATGCAAAGCGCCACTGTAACAATTTTCTTCCTAAGCTGTTACTATATGTGTACTCTTCACAGAATAAACAGCATTTCCTGAATCTCTCTGGGAATGCATTCTTAATACAAACACTTAAAATGAATAATTATGAAAACTAATAAAAATACTGATACACACAAAAAATTATTAAGAGCAGTACTAGTGAGATGAACCATCTTTAATACATTATCTGGTTTCAAATATTTTCCAGGCAGAAAACTCACAACTGCTAAAAATAAATCAGAAATAGTTCAGTAGTCTGTGAATTCGTGCCTACAGACAATTTTTTTTTGTTTTAAGCTTCCTTGCATTCTTGAATCTTGGCACTAGAACAGAGTATCAAAACAATAGTAAAAGCCAGAAAGGTAGGGAACANTTATGTGGCTATAATTATCCAGAAATGAGAAGTGTCTTGTCATTGCCTAATGTACCACAGCTAAAAATCCAAAATCACAAAAGTGGTTTGCTGTCAGTGATTACATACTGGATAAATTTAATTCTTGGATATTCACTGTACCTTTGTAACCTACTTATCCTTTCCTCCTCACTCTCAGTTGCATGCAAGGCTGAAACTGCATTTTGTCCTATGGTATGACAAATTTCCAACAGCACTCACATGAAAAGTATCCTTTTTTAAAAAAGTACTTTGCCACACGTAACATTAAAAGAAGATTTAAACGGAACTGACTATAGATTCAATTACACATCCAAGCTTACAACCTATACAGCACACCAAACTAAAATACACTATCACCCTACCTTTTGCCTTTAGAACTTTTCTAGATACTTATTCACGTAACTAAAACAAATCCAGTTATACATACAGTAAAACAACTTTTAAAACTTCCATGGTAAAACACATGAAAAAGATTTTCATTGAAGTTGTCACTGACAGAAGAAGACATAATGAATGACTGTATAAATACTGCAGCAGATGATGAAAACAAGTATTGTAGACAAGTCCTCAAATGACATAGTTTAAGAGATCTTACTTGCTAATGTTCTCTCACTCTGAAAGAACTTTTCTTTTTTGTATTTCAACAGTGAAAGCCCCATCTCTTTATATGTATCTTATATACATGCAAACGTTTAGAAAATATACAAAAAACAATTAAATGTATGGAGATCTTTTTGTAAACTTGAAGATGATTGACTGGAATCCAACCCACAGCCTGCCAAATAGATTTCCTCCATCACAACAAAATTTTTACAGTCCACAACTACCATCTCCAAAAATGTAGGGCTCATAATTAGCTGTAACCATGTTTCTTGCTATCACCGTTCCCTGCAGTTTTACAAATGAGAAAGTGCCTGATGGAAATGGAAGTACCCTTCTTGTTGTGATAGCTGTAAAGAAGTGTGGATACACAGTCCTCAAGCGTTTCCCATTATCTGGCTCATNCTGTGAATTCGTGCCTACAGACAATTTTTTTTTGTTTTAAGCTTCCTTGCATTCTTGAATCTTGGCACTAGAACAAAGTATCAAAACAATAGTAAAAGCCAGAAAGGTAGGGAACACTCAGTAGTACTTTACCTTTTACAGAGAACCTCAAACACTTGTCATCTTACCTGAGTGGCTCAAATACCAGACAGAGATGTTGTTTGTGGTAGAAATGCCTGAACAACCGTAGACAATGAAACTTGTCATCAGGATCAGCATCATTGAGCTTCTTTAAAAATTCCAGTTCTTTTAGGCCAGTTTTTTGCCTGAAAACAGAGAAATGTGATTATAAAACAAAATCAGTTAAATTCTAATGTTTTTTTAAAATGTAAACATTCACTTATGTGGCTATAATTATCCAGAAATGAGAAGTGTCTTGTCATTGCCTAATGTACCACAGCTAAAAATCCAAAATCACAAAAGTGGTTTGCTGTCAGTGATTACATACTGGATAAATTTAATTCTTGGATATTCACTGTACCTTTGTAACCTACTTATCCTTTCCTCCTCACTCTCAGTTGCATGCAAGGCTGAAACTGCATTTTGTCCTATGGTATGACAAATTTCCAACAGCACTCACATGAAAAGTATCCTTTTTTAAAAAAGTACTTTGCCACACGTAACATTAAAAGAAGATTTAAACGGAACTGACTATAGATTCAATTACACATCCAAGCTTACAACCTATACAGCACACCAAACTAAAATACACTATCACCCTACCTTTTGCCTTTAGAACTTTTCTAGATACTTATTCATGTAACTAAAACAAATCCAGTTATACATACAGTAAAACAACTTTTAAAACTTCCATGGTAAAACACATGAAAAAGATTTTCATTGAAGTTGTCACTGACAGAAGAAGACATAATGAATGACTGTATAAATACTGCAGCAGATGATGAAAACAAGTATTGTAGACAAGTCCTCAAATGACATAGTTTAAGAGATCTTACTTGCTAATGTTCTCTCACTCTGAAAGAACTTTTCTTTTTTGTATTTCAACAGTGAAAGCCCCATCTCTTTATATGTATCTTATATACATGCAAACGTTTAGAAAATATACAAAAAACAATTAAATGTATGGAGATNCTGGCTCATATTAGCAGAAAAGGCAGGAATCACAGCTGTAATCTGTTACTTCACTTGAAACAAAGGGAGATTCAAATCACATCCATGAAAAACTTCCAACTGTTCCACATGCTTTATTATCATCAGACAAAAACATTACTTACATAAGTTCATTGTTCCTGATGATTTTCACGGCTACTTCTTGGTTTGCTCTGGCCATGTCCCTGGCTCGCACTACGTTACTGAAGACCCCCTGACCAGTGTAACCATAGACATTGTAACGTTTATCTAAAACTTCACCTATATTAACACCTGAGGGATAAAACCAAGCAAGTTCAAGTTATGAGGGATAAACGTAATGGAACTTTTCAAGAAAAATAAACCATTCTTTATCATTACAAAATATGAGTGTAAATAGCAAAATTCCTTAATTTCATGGTGTACAATGTTTTGTATCACCTAGCTTTGTGGAAATTATGGGGAACAAAGGCTGATTCTTTAAGTCTGGAGTCCTTTCAGAACTGAGGTTAAAACCTGCATGTTCATTTCATCCATTGCATTACACACTCAGAGAGAGCTCTGGGATAATTCTACATTAGAACAATATTTCAGTAATTTTATACATGAGGATCTTCTTCACTCAGCACCCTCACTCTACCTGTCCTTGCTGATAAACAAACACAACTTACGGTAATAGCCTTCTGCATCTGTCCAGTTATCCCTGAGATTGGGGTTTTCTTTGAAGTCTTTTCCAAACCCAGCAGCCCTTAGACGAGCACTCTGAAATAAAAAGAAAAGTAACAGCTTTGCTTGTGTTCTCTGTATTTTTCTTTGACCTTTACTTACCAAAGCCCTTTTCCCCTACTGAAACACTGTTTCTCTCAACAATACAAACACACTTATCTTGCAGGAGAGAGAAACAACTTTATATTATTTACATACCAGTATCTAAAGACTGATGTAAGGATAGAGGAATTGGATCAACCAACAGAACTGTTATTAAACATAAATGGGCATAACATAAAATTGAAACATAGAAGTTTCAATTAATACCCACAAGGAATTTATATAGGTCATGTCAGAATGCACATTTTGGACTACCTAAGCAAAACTTTTTATTTACAGTAAGTTTATAGTAAAAATGTTCAGCAATTTGCATGGAAAACACAACTGTTTGTTTCTGCTAATTACACACCCCTTGTTTCATACTATTATACACAAAATCATAACACTTCTACAACCCTTCTACTGCTGCTATCTCTTAACAGACTGGGCAATATTTTATCTGTGAGTAGTAAACTATGAGTAGTAAAGTGTGTCTTCAACTGAACAACAGTTTCTGGAAGGGGGGGCTGCTCACTCACAAGCCATATAAATCCCCACTTGTAACTTCTGAACTTTTAAAAATGTACCCTCACACACACACTACCCTTCAAGTATTCATCTTTTTCCAGGTCAGAGGGATACCAGTGTTACTAGAGTAAAACCACAGCAGCCTATGTTGTATCTGCCACTAAAATTCTCCAGTTATTTTTCTTTAAGTTAGGAAGAAAATTCTTGTCTTTACTTATTTCTCAGTGTTCTGCATCAGCAACAATGCAGAGGATTTATAGAGAACGGCACATAAAGTCTCAAAACTAGTCACTGGACTGCCAATATCTGAAGGTCACTGCAGCATATTTAGAGAAAAGCTAACAAAATAGTGTTAAAGTAAAACCAGGAAATCTATCGCTTCATATAAAAAAATCTCCAAACAAACCACCAGATTACTCCAACACAGAATCATTAGCCAATTACAGTATTTTACATATTTTTTAATTAACCATACACGAACCTCTGGAAAAAGCTCATATTTAGAACACTGCAACATGTTAACATTAATAAAAAGCTGAATTTATAAACAGATTCATGTTTTTACCATGTGCCATTGTATTCAAACAGCAGGTATATTCCCCAGTTGCTTACTCTGGTAAAATTGCCACTAATTTCAACAGGTTTTATTTCACTGGAATACTAATTAAGAACCACTTTGCCTGCCTTGGCTGACCAAAAGATTAAGAACATACAAGTCACTTAGCAGCATGTGCTTTTACAAATCAAAGTTCTCACAACCCTCAAGTGACAGTGACTCTAACAAAAATCAAGCAGAAAAAAAAATCATACATTTCATCTCCAAGAATTACCTACATCAAAGTATGCAGCGAACATATCATCTGATTCTGTGAACATATCGGGAGCTAGCAGCTTCTTCTGAGATGAACCTTAAAATAAAATTCAGATTACTCAACAAGAAAAAGATGTCAAACCACAACTCTGTTGTCAGTCTAATTTGGCACTTGGTATCTTTATAATGTAGTCTAAGAAAAGTATATTGGCAAACAGGTAGCTCTACCAATGTTTCTAGCAAATGCCATTTCACATATTTCACATTCTAGAATATAAAACTCAGACTAGTTAAGCTCTTCAAACCATTCAAAAATTTATATCTCCTTGAAAAACTACATTTAATAGCTTTCAAGTAAGCATAGCAGAAAGAAAAACTACATACTTGCATGCTCCCTATAAATAATGGCTATATATATGTTTATGTATAAAAAGAAGTATAAGATGACTATGTGTATATATAAAAAATACAGTCATGTTTTCCATATACAAGTTCAGGCTTTTCTGCTAATCATTAGATATTTCACTAAAACCCAAAGTTGTAAAGCCCAGAAATTCTTTCTTCAGAGAATGTTTTCTCCAATCCTACCAAAAAGGACCTGGTGTGTAGCTTTCTATCAAACACAACGTTTATTATTGTGTTAAAGAGAAACATTTTTGTTATGGGCAAGATTATCCCTTTCTCACCTTTTAATCATCTTTAAATCCCAAAGACATTTTACTTGGTTGATAAGATAAAAGCAAAGAAATATAAATTAAGTATGCATTAGTAAAAGCAAACAAACTTCAAAACTATTTCATTCATGCAGACATTATGGAAGCCCTTCATGAACACGGTAAATTGGAGACTGTCCTTTCACTACACAATGGAGAAAAATAAACAGATAATTCAGCTCAGAGACTTCAGGTCTCGTGATGCACACAGCCAACCCCTTCCATACCAAATAACTAGACTGAAATCTGACAGCATAAAAAAATCATCCAGCATGCTGATACCACTGTTTCAAGGTACAGACCTGTCAGCTGACACTTCTGGGGATGCAGTTTACACCACTGTTTTGAGCTACAGACCCTTCCAGAAACTTCCCCAAATTTTCCTTTTAGTTCCAGTTACCTGCACTGGGCTACAATGAGTTATTGAATAGTTTCTTAGCAACTTACTACTTTGGCCATATAAGAGGTCAGGTGAGAAATAAAGCATTGCTCTTGCAGAGAAAAATAACCCACTGGTTTCAACTGTAGTTACAGCCACCTCCAACCCAGGATCCTACAACCCAGATGTGAGTGTAACTGATCTGGTTTTAAAAACCTTTTCCATGTGTCTATGTGGAAAATGCCTATGTGGTTAAGACTTTTATTTTCGTATGCTTTAATACACAAAATTAGAGAGCAGTATGTGCTTTGACAAAATAGGAAAAGCACACTGTCTGTTAGACACAATAAATCTGAACTTGTGGTACGCAAAGAAAGTGTTAAAACAGTTCTTCTCACCGATGTTGCAGGAGAACAATCTGAAAACACACAGCTCAAGGGAACACCAGGATAAACTACGGAGCAGTACAGCAGTCCCAAAGAGATGCAGCTTTATTACTTTGAAGAGAAGCATCCACTAGAGACAGCATATTTAGCCCCCCATGGATATATGTGGTGCAGGCCATGAAAAACAAGCTAACTGCAACTCTCCCTTGGAGGGGCTGGGCAGGCTCCACAGCCCTAATTATAAACAGTGCTATTGCAATTATGCTGTAGAGAGAAACCAAAACAGCTTAACCTAGCTCAAGTATGGCCACGCAGCAACTACATACACCTCTGACTACTTGCAAGATGTACAGTAATTCACTTCCAAAAGACAAAAAAAGCAGCAGACTTTCAATACTACAGAGTGCGTTGGGAGATGTTCTGTGTTCCTTTTGCTGCAGCTGGCACAAAGCAGGTTTTATATCAAAATTTATTTCATGTCAACATCGCTGTACAATGGAGTACATGGAGGGGGAAAGAGAAAGAAAATGCCCATTTCAGCAATTAGCTATGCTGCTAAAATGGACTTACTAGCAACAACCCTCAAAAGCTTTAATCATTCTAAATTACTACAGACCCACCTATATTCTTCTGTCACAGTGGCTTTGACCAGAAAAAGGTATAAAAGAAGCATAATTTCCAACCCACACAAAATGAAGTCTAGGACTGTATTAAGCTTCTAAGAAAACAATGTGCCTCAGTGAAAAGAAAAATTTGGAAGGGTCATTCTTAACCATATATACAGACATTGTTATTTGCTCTTCCAAATGTAAAGAATAAATTGTGTTAAGAGTTATTAGAAATATGGAGAACATGTTCCACTCCTATTACCCTTCCTAATGAGGAAGGTTAATTTTAGTGCTCTGTTTTAATTACCATAATATTAGTGAAAACATTCACGAGTTCGAACCAAAAAGCCAATCTACTTTCAAATCTGGAAATACGTAAGTAAACTAAGATTTAATAAATTGCATTAGAGAGATTTCTTACCGTTGTTCTGTTCAACTGTCATGAGGTTGTGCTTGGCTTTCACTGATGCCTCAAATGTGTCCACGTTTTCCCGTTCATACTCCTTAACATCAGCAGCAACTCTTTCTAGGATGTCATCAGGAGAATTTGAGCGACTACGTGTACTGCTTTGAGGGCTGCTTGGTTCAGATGGTACAGATATGTTACTGTCTTCTGTCTGGCCTTTGTATTTCTAAAAAGAAATTTAATTTTTAATCTCACTGTCACACCTTATCACCATTTACACATTTTCATATCCACCCTTTCAATGATTTAGGCTTTCAGCTGAAACCTTCATCTTTGCTTTCATAATGGCATACGTCTCTAAAGATGACATATTGTTTTCAGAATGGGATACAACTTCTCAAAATTCACTTTGTCACAATGCACCACAGCCCAGACTGTAAGACTGAAACAGTCATGTGTGTTCTTTATGTCTTCATATTTCTGTAAAAAGTGATTATTACTTAATATTAGTTATTTGGTTACACACAACAAAATGTCAGCAGGAATGGATTTATTACTAAACCGTCCTGGCAAACAAACATTGAAATACAGTCTTTGAGAAAAAATTAATTATTTTATGTCCTACATTCTAGAAATATCCCAGTTTTATTAGTGTTATGGTACAGAAAAGTAGCTTTTAGATTCAGGTGTTTTTATGTGAACTGGAAATCCTATTTATTCATTCGTGTTGAAAAATTTCAAAAGCATTAAGAAATTTCAAACAGCAACTTTACAATTTTTGTTACCCTTAAGTACTATGAAATTATACAGATCTCATTTCCTACCCCAAAAGGTAAAAATTGAGATGAAGGAATGCTGCTACCACTCAGTTGTCAAGGTTTTGCAAGCAGATATTTTCCATTTAGGGAACTCTGCTCTGCAATTTGCTTCCTGCCTGCACCAACATCAGGTGTAACCAGTCTTTAAAGAAAATTTATATGGTCTGGCTCAGTCATAGTTCTGAAGGATTTTACAATGGGCTTTGCATCAAACTCAAACCACAAGCAGTATTTTTTAGTGCTATTTCAATTAAGTAGTACATTAAAGCCAGTGAGTTTGTACCTGATACTAAATAAATATGCTACAGCATCTTGCCTGCTATGTTCTAATTGTGTGCCAAATCCCACCTTTGAAAAGAGATAAGTAACTTGCACTGTACAATGACACCCACTTTGGCCACAGCTCCTTTCAGGGGTCTAGATCACATATTACACCTGGGATTACTGTAACCTTGTTACCTGGAGTAAAAAGTTCATGGGAACTCACATGTGCATGAATTCATTATCTGCTTTCAGGGAGGAACCCATGAGAGTGGCTTTACAAAATTTTGAAAATTGACAAGGACAACTTCTAGTTGAAACAAACTGACCAGTTAGATTAATCAATGCATAACTTACTGTTACACTAACATTATTATATCAATGACACAGCTACAGAGAAAACCTACAGATGAAGATAACTGAAGAACATTTTTAACATGTCTTAAGAGCATCAGAGAACATTTAACTGTAGCAAAAAATGACTCACAGAAGAGTCACTTCAGTTTTAAAAGCAATGCTGTGACCATAGAAGTGTGGAGTTTAAGAGAGACTACTAACATTTACAATGAACTGGAAAAATACAGCAATAGGAATTATTATTGTAATGCAGCAAATAGTCAAAGATCCTTCCTTTACCCTGACATTTTACACTAAAAACACAGAATTAGTTCCTGTAACCATGTACCTGAACAATTGCTTGCCGCTGTAATCTTCTTTGTCTTATCTCTGCTTCTTCATCCTCTTCCTCCAAATCAAAGTCTTCAAGACTACAAAAATATGATTTTTTTATATAACTTCATAAACATATAATTATCTACTGAATTTTACCAAGTGTAGTTGCTTGGCATATAAAACACAGAATATATTAAACAATAGCTGTTCAAGTGACTCAGAAAGCAACGGTGTGTTAAATCCCACTGCATATATTTACATTTTCTTACAAAGAAAATTTATCTCTTGGTATCTCATTGGGACTTTCTGTATTCCATTTTTAATTGCAAACAATTAACAGCCCTCTTCTAAAAGACAACAACCAAACAAAGAAACCTTGTTCCTTTTTACTGCAGCAACATTTTTCCTTTAATAATTTGATCAAGAATGCATACTCTTGCACAATTGAATAAGCAGATGTTTAGGAAATATAAACAGTTTGCAGACAGCAGTTAATCCTTTCAGCTATTAAAATTTCTTCCTCAAGCAGTAAGCTTTAGTTATCAGACCAAAAGTTTTCACAAGATACTGATCAAGTTGAATTTAAAAACCTAATGATATATCCTCCCCTCAGGTCTGTCCACTAGCCAACAGGTCTTGGTATTTTTTGAGAATGCCGAAGTTTTTCAGATTCTCACAACACTAATTTGACAAGATTGCAAGTACAAAGACATGATCATGGTTTTAGGTGAGAATTCAAAAACTGCACCATGAAGATAAATGTCAGTTCATTCTTGATATCAGTGGAACTGTAGGTTTAAAATAATCAGTGCAAGTTAGAAATATATTCTTACTTTTCATCTGATGAAGACTCCTGTTCAGCTTTCATGCCCTCAGAAAGACTACCTTTAAATTTGTCTTCTTTAACTTTGCTTCTGCTCCTACGTCTATGGCCACCACGTGACCTGGACCTCCTTCGAAGGCGAGATCTACTTCTCCGGCCTCTATCCCTGTTTGATAAGAACAAGAGATCTGGATTTTGGGGGGGTTCTTTTTGCTTTTTTTTTTAAGAAAAGAAGGAAAAACTTTTCAGAAAACATAGAGATACACAATGATTCCAAGTAATAAAACAATTTAATTTATGGAGGACAAAATGAATTTAACTGTGCTAGCACATATTAACACGGACAAAAAAAATAGCACAGTCTTTTTACACATAAGATAGCAATCCTTATTCTTCCTGTAGTATCTTACAAAATACACTTAAAAACACAGGGTGCCTTTACCTCCTCCGAGGAGATCTACTCCGCCTTCTGGGAGACCGGCTACGCCGAAGGGGTGTTCGAGACCTCCTCCTAATGGGGGACCGAGACCTTCTCCTGGATGGGGACCACCTGCTGGGAGGACTGACATCCTTTGATCTTTCACGTCGAGACAAAATGTCATCCCTGGTCCGTGTTCTTAAAACAGAGGAAGAGAGTGGTAGTAAAAATCAGGAGCAAGCTGAAAACAAAAAATCAGTTCCTCTTAAAAACTCACTTGAAAAATCTTAGTGCAGGTGAGGGACCACCAGATGGGCTTCTGAGGGAGGAATGGATAAGTAGGCTGCAGAGCTGGCTGCCCTTCCTGCATGTCTCTCCCCACCCTGGGAAGTGTGTGCCCATACAAAGATCTAGTTCAGGACAAGTCTAGAAACAGCTTGTAAATTACTACCACGAAGCTAAGAGAGGTTTTAAGACAAAGCCTGTGTTTAGGTCTTACATAAATAGTGGCATGTTTTCATATTTACCAGAAACAGTACTGAAACAATATATAAACCCCAAAACCTTATTCTTGAGAATTATTTCACCAACTACCCACCATGGTATTGAAATTTAGGCTTAGTGACAATAATATGTTTCAATTTGGGCACTACAACTGTATAGCTTTAACATTTCACACATTCTCAAACAGCAGATGAAAACCAGAATTCTTGATTAAAATGTAAACTAACCTTTCTCAAATTAAAAAAGTAATTCAAGTCTGATACTATATACACTATACAAAATTTGTTTATTCTGGTCTATACAAAATCACAATTATTCTAGAAAAATCCTCAATCAAACTACTACATTAAAAAGCTTAACTCGCATGACAGCAGGAGTTCAATCAAAATTTGAAAAGAATATAAATTAAAAATTTAACAACTATTCTAATGAGGCTGCATTAGAAATTGAAAAACAGTTTTACACTATTTTAAAGGAAATGGTTGCTAGTCTATTTTGTTCCTGCTTCTTATTTTTGATTTTTTTAAAAAACCAGTTGGAACAACTTATAACAGGTGTTCTATCTCATCAATGAACAAAAGATCTTGAGTCTGAAAGACTTAAGTCCACCCATTCTGTAATATTTTTCATTTGTTTTGAGACTACTACATCAGTTTCAATTACCTTAACTACAGACAATGACCAGACATACAGAACTGATGCAAAATAGCAAACAGTGAGGCCAAAGGAAAATGTGCAGGGTATTGGCAGTTTCTGCAAGAAATTACTGTACTCAAATGCTGGAGTAGGCTGATACCTTTAGCCCAATTAATTTCTATTATGTTCTTGTGAACAATATTACATAAAAAGGCACAGGATGAAGAGAGTTGCAGGCTTCCTGACTAACAGAGTGGCTGTACTGCCAAAACCCAATCAAAATGTGTTACAAAAATAAATTAGTTCAGAGATCACAGGGATGAGATAAAAAGTAGAAGCTGATTAAAAATTCATAGTAACATCACATAATGAGTAAATACAGTCAAAGACCTGAGAAGTGTCTTACAAGAAACAAACTTCAAAAATTAAATTACTGGGATTTTTTTTTTTTTTTTTTTTAGTTAAATCTGTTCATTGAAACTTCTGGAATTCTCTGGCAGTTTGAGTAATTACAACTAGTTAAAACTTGAACACAGGTGGAATTAGTTCAGATGTCTTACAAGGAAAGATTATTCCTGCTGATCTGCAAACACCTCCAGCAAAAAATATTTTAGTAATCCCCCACTCACATGCTGCTCACCACGCAGTTACAGAAGTATGAATTTGACAGCAAAATTCTAGACACATGCATCACTTGAAATAAGTGTCTAGACAACCAATTCAAGCTGGCTGCAATGCAAGCTGTCAAGAAAAATGAAAACTGAAAGATGCAAAATGCTACAGAGGAAAAGTCAATTACTATGCCAGAAAAACTCAGTGGTTGGGCCGACACATTCCTGATCCACCAGAAAGCAGCCAGTTAAACTGGAAGCATTTACAGTACTTGCTTGATTGGGTTAAAACCACTGGGGCCATTCTCCAAAGTACCCAAAGATACTGCACACCTGAAACTAGAGTAACCTTCAGTGATTCAGGCTGAAACTTCCACGTTTTAGGTGCCTATTTACTAAGCTTCGTGGTTCCAATTAGTTTTAAATTCGTACTTCTTGTTCTTGGTTCCCAGACTGGGTGAAGCTAAACCCCCTGATACAAAGTTTTAAATACTTATTATCCAATGCTGAACTCTTCTTCCTCTTAAACTTCTTACAGCTAATGAACTAACTTCCAAAAATGTGCCCACTTACTTTGCTCTCTTCTTGGAAACTCACCACCCAGGCATTATTAGCTTTCAAATTTCAAGGTAACTCCTTTCATAGGCTAAATCTGTCTTTTTAAATAAATGCCAAGACTATGACCATACATTAAATAGATTTCTACCCTTCTCCTTCAAGTGTTTGCAAAATATGGTAATTATATACGGCAGTCCAATAACAAAGCAACACTACCGCTAGCAAATGAAAAATGCACAATATTTTAAAAAAACAAAAGAGACTCTGAGAAGGACATCTTGATATAAAAATTTGCTTTCATTCATACACACTGTCTCTATCTATCATTAGGGCTTTTTTTCAGTGGAAAGGCGTTAATTACCCACTTTTAACCAACTCCAATATGTAACACTGGAGAGGATTCTCATTCCACAGAAATTTCAGAGAACAACAGAACTATGGACAAAGAAACAAAATAGAAGCCAAATTCTGAATCCAACCAGCAATGAACACAGTTACAAAACTTGTTCCCAGCAATGATGTGAGCAGCAAATAACTTATCACTTGAACAACTACAAGATGAATTTGCGTATCTGACAGCTGGGAGGAATAGTTTTGTAAAAAAACTGAATACATACAAAGTAAGCTCATGATATAATGTACTATCTGATTACCTTTTTTAATACCTATTTTCTGAATAAAACGAGGAGACAAACACCAAACTAGAAGACAGTTCATCCTGTAATGCATTTTTGTGATGGCTCATGACATCTTTCAGTTACCTGGGAGAAGAAAGACGCCTCCTTTCTGATTCTCTTCTCTTCCTTTCTGCAGATCTACTCCTCACTCTTCTAACTGGAGACCGTGTTCGAGAGGGAGATCTACTCTGTTTAGATCTACGATCGTTAAAGAGAGGGGATCTGCTTCTTCTTGACTTTTCACGCTGTTTGGGAGATAAGCTTCTTCCTTTCGGGCTACGGCCAGGTCGTCTAGGGGACCTGTTTTCTTTCCCTGAAGAAGCATCTTTAGAAGGAGATTTAATTGGCTTTTTTTCTTTGTCAGTCTCTGATCTCCTAGGTTTTCTATCTTTGGACCGTGATCTCCTATCTTTGGATTTGCTTCTTAGTTCTGCTGGAGATTTAGATTTTCTACCACGATCTCTGCTTCTGTTTTCATTTACAACTGGAGACTTTCTGCGGTCTCTTGATTTACTTTTATCATCAGCCTTATTTCTGTCCTCTGGAGGAGACTTAGATTTTCTGTTTTTCTCCTGAGATCTTCTCTTAAGTATTGGAGACCTAGATTTTCTTGTCTGATCTTGAGACTTACTTCTCTTGTAAGGGCTTTTGGATTTCCTTCTTTCTTTTGACTTGCTTCTAGTAGTCTTCTCTTTGACTCCATCAACTCCTGCCTTGGCTTTCTTTTTGTCAGATCTGTGCCTAGTCCTTTCTTTTGATTCACTCTTGCTTGCTTTCTTGGAACTAGTTTTATTGTCCACAGGTTCTAATTTCCCCTTAGTATTTGACTTTGTTGTAGGTCTTGTTCCATTTCGTGCTTTTTCATTTATCTCCCCCTCTTCTTCAGATCCTGACTCATAACCCTGTAATATTAATCCCATCCCAGACTGGACTTTTCCTTCCATTAATTCATTTTCAAGTTCAGCTTTCAGCAATGCTCTTTGTTTCTCTAAGTCTTCCAGAGGAGCCAAAAAATCAATTTTAGTTCTTTTAGCTGGTCCATCTTCTTTGTCAGAGGCATCAGCCACCTCTTTCCATTTATGTTTCTTATGTTTGTGTCTGTGTTTATGTTTTTTGTCCTTATCATCTTCTGAAGAATGTTTATGTTTCTTGTGTTTACTTCGGTGTTTGTGTTTCTTTTTTTTGTGTCGGCTGTGCTTGTTCTGAGGGTGGTCTGCCTCTGATACCTCTCCATTTTCTTCATTCACACTTTTCTCGGATGCCTCAGCATCCTCAACCCTGCAAAAAATAAAGAGATCAGTACTATAAACTCACTGTGGCCCTTTATCTCATGTTAAGTAGACAGCCTTTTATGACAGAAACTAACTAGTATTTATTCACCTACCTTTGGGAGAATTAAAACTGTAACACTAATTTAAGCAAGTTATAATAGTAGATACATTTTCTCAGGAACAGACAGCAAATGCACTGACAAAACCAAATATGTGGATGGAATAAATACTTACGCCTTTACATTCAATTCTGACCTATTTGCTAACAGCATACAACAGTGCTGAATATTTATTTGTCAGTCCATCATGTCACTTTCTGCTCCACTCCAATGCCTAACCCAAGCGATGCCTTTCAGAAGCATTTTCAAGGGGCAGGAAACAGTTGTGCTCCAAAGATATTAATTTATTTCAAGGTATGATGCTGACCACCTAATGAAATCTTCTTGCCAAATCTCAGGCAGAGCTAACTCTCTTAGTTGCAATTTTTTTTCTCTAAATGTACACACCTGTTAGAAAATCAAGAAAAGTTCTTGCACATTTATATTATTTATGCACTACAGGGAACACTATTGAGGAATAGGATAAATTAAAGAAGTCTAATTTCAGAGCAGTATACAGCAGACAGTATACAGCAGACTTGCAGCTTCAAAAAAAGTTGTAAAATCTTGACACTTGTAAAATGCCATTGGCCAAAACAGCTGAAAATAAGTCTACAGAAGGTTATTGAAATCATAATATAGTCTTTCTTCTAAAAAGCGTATTTTTAATTAACTCTAATTTCTTGAAATAGTAACTTCAAAAAATATAAAATTCAGTCCTGATGTTACTCATTCCCTTGTATTATCTTCCATAGACACTAAAACTGGCTTAACAATAGGAGGTTTGACAGTGTTTAGCAAATACCTTCTGATCTCCTTTAGAACATCAATTAAGTTACTGTCTGTGGTAATACAGACATTTGCCTTTTGAAAATAGTATTACAGGTGCCAGAGCTCACCTTTCTACAAATTCACTCTATCTTAGCTACAGTTTTGGAATTTACTAATTAGCACTTTAATAACATAGCTCTTTGCTCTATCCCAAGTCTCATCAGGTGAAGACATCCCCCAAATATGACAGTCAGGAGGAGGGGGTAAATTGTTAAAACTTTAGTGCTATGAAATGATGAACTTCCAAAAGGACCAAACTGTTTGAGTTAAAAATATAAAATATTCAGAGACTTAACTCAGAATGCTGCTTGTCTTGTATGTTTTTATTACTACTTCTGCTTACTCGAGGCATACAGAAAGGTATTTTTGTCATTGCTACCTTCTGACATTCCAAACCATTATGATAAGAGAATACCAGAACAAAAGAGAAAAAACTGGCTTAAAAAGAGTTTATTTTATCTTATGCTTGGCATAAAATAAAAAAAAAAAAAAAAGAAAAATTATTAAATGCAAAACTTCTTCATCTTGGATTTGCCATCCTGAGCAAGTCTATCTGTGACATACATGAGGAAATGCCACAAGGAGAATTTTGAGGGCGCTATGTGCCTTTCAAAATCTCTTTTAGTTAGATCCAGGATGCTGTGTAAGCCCCCAGTTAACACATTAAAGGTACATCAAGACATTATAAAAATACTAAAGACAATACAAATCACATCCGTTCAAGCTTTTCCAGGTAAGTCTTCCTTCTCTTAAGAGTAGAGGGTGACACCAAAATCTTCAAGGAAGTTGTTTTGTTATTGTATGTATTGTAAAGTTACGTAATAACCTCATCTTAAATTCTGGAAAAGCCAGCTGGCAGCTAAGGTGCCAGATGAGACACATCATCCCAGCAGTATCTCAGGCCACTACAGGCTGCCAATACAACTGCCAGCTGTCTCTGTAACTCAACAATAAAAATTAGGTTCATTAATACACAAGAAATAGTTTAAATTTTCTTCTCGTACAGGGATACGTTTATTTCAAGTAATTTCATTACACTGTAAATAAACTTTTACTTCAGTTAAATGCTTCAGAGGTATAATGATGTGGATGAAAAAACCTTTTAAGAATATTTTAGAAGGTGATGAGGCACGTCTACATGTTGAGGTGCTAATGGCTTTAAATAGAGAGGAACTGCGACATGAACTTGTTATACCCTTACTTTTTCCTATTTTTGCATCCAAAGAGAAAAATTACAGGAAGTTCATAAGGATGTGCAAAGTGATTTCACCCATCTTTTCCTTCATAAAGGTTCCTATCATCAGCTTCTATCGTGTAACTTAATTTTCTCTCTACAATACTAAACGCTCTTCTTCACGTGCATGTGTTTCACATGGCTCACATGTACTCCCACTGCTTTTCCTCACCTGTTTTCTACTCCCAGGATTAACAATAAAATCAAGCCTCAAATCAAAACTTTTTAAGGCAGGAAAAAAATACAGTAAGCAGTTTATATGGCTAAAATCTTAACGTTGGGAAGAGGAGCAATAGAGTAAACATTAGATCGTTAACTCCCGGGAGAATTTCCAGAAGATCGTGTTCACGAGCTCCTGAGTGCGGACAAACCCAAACCCCACGGCACTAACCGGCGTGCCAGGAAAACGCACGCCCGGCAGCCCCGTTCCGGCGGGGACGCGGCAGCTCGGTCTTCGCTTCCCAACGGGAGCCGGGACTTGCCAGTCATTTCGAGGGCTGGAAGGAGGGGCTGGCGGCAACAAATCACTTTCTGCTTCCACCAGCACGGGCACTTTCCATACCGCGAGAGCGGCCGTGGCCCGGGGGAAGGAGGGCGGGAGGAGGGCTCGCCGCAGGGCGGGCAGCGGCTCGGCGGCCCCGGGGCAGCCCCGCGGCACCCGCTGGTCCGGAGCCGCCCGGTCTCGCTGGGACAGGGTGTGTGGGGGTGTGTGTGTGCGTACGTCTGAGTGCCGGGGGGGATCCCGGGGAGCGCCGGCCCGGATCGGCCTCAGGGATGCCCGAGCCCTGCGCGCCCCGGCGGGCAGCGGCCTCGCAGCCACGCGGAGGATGCGCATCCCTCCCCCGAGGCCCCCTGTCCCACGTCCCCCGCGCCAGCGGCAAACCCGGTTCGCCGGCGGCAATCCCGGTTCCCCGCGGCCGGAGCGCCACCAGGGCGGGAAGGCGCACGCGGGACTCCCGGGGACACGCGCCCGCCACCGCTTCCCTTCCCTCCCCTACTCCCCTCCCCCCGCGCGGCCCTCCCGAATCCATGGGCGGATCCAGCGCCCCGGGCCC
>VZTR01032756.1:29482-58206 GCA_013400775.1 Chaetops frenatus
TGGGGTCTGGGGAAGGGGCTGTGTCGGGGGGCGCTCTGGTGGCGTCTGGAGGGTGCAGGTTTCTCACCAGCGTTCTCGCCTTCTAAAACGAGGATTAGATTTAAGATCACTGCTGCCTGTCTCCTAACAGGAGCTGTTATAAACTTAACACAGAAATGCCGTAACGTTGCTAACATCTATTTCATTTCTAATTTCAGCGGGTGATTTGAACAGTCATTTATGGCACCATTTTTCTCATGCAGGACCCTCATCTCTATCAGATAGTCGTAAAATCTGCAAACATCCCTAGGACTGGAATCTGAAGCCGGATGATGTTGCTCCCCAGACTTTGGATAAGACACTTAAAATCATGAAGTGGATTTTAACTCTTTTGTTTATTGTCTTTTCACAGATTTACAGAATATTCTGAGTTGGAAGGGGTCCACAAGGATCCTCAAGTCCAACTCTTAAGTAAATGGCCTGTATTGGGATTGTACCTTCCACCTTGGTGTTACCAGCACCGTGTTCTAACCAACTGCAACTACAGAAAGTTAACAAATTTAACTACAAATACTGATATGTTCTGTCAATGAACCTGCACATCACCGTGGGGACATCACAACATCGCAGCTATATGCTGCTCTACTTGAGGATTTTGAAGCCCAGATTGCCTGGTCTGGTGGAAATATTTCTGGCGGAGAAATATAGGTGCAAGCTCTGCCTTTTCACAAGCAGGATCAAAAGTAAGATCAGAATACACCTGGCTTAAAGGCGTGAAACTGATATGGCGTGTTGAATTTCATGCTGCCCGAAAATGGACCAAGGTAAAAATGAGTTTTATAGCATTGGAGATGAAAAGAATGAAAACTAAGAAAATCTTGCAAAAAGTGACTGTCTTGCTGCCTGTGTGTCAGATGCCTCAAAATAAGTCCTTGCTTTTGTGACATGAGCCATAATCCTCATGCCTCTCACTCCTGTGACATTAACACCTTGTTTGGAGAAACAGCAGCTTATTTTCAGCTTGAGGAACCCTGCAGTGGTGACTTCTCTTCCATATTCCAAGAGAAAGGACAGATAAGCCCAGTTTATGCCTCTTAGTATCTGTTATGTTTCCAGTGTTAGAACCCAGACATTCTCTGGGGAGATAAAAACCCCTAAGGCTCAATCAAGGTGTAAACATCACAAGAAAATAATTTGAAAGCTGTGTAAAGGTTCAGTTCTCCATGTGGAAGATGCTTGTGCCTTAAAGCTGGGTTCTGAGAGAAGGCAGCATTTCTGTAATGTGTGGAATGTAGCACTAGAGTTGAAACATGATGAGAAAGTCCATTTAGAAGGTCATGATATGGATCATGGCTTTAAAAGTGTTTATTGTCACAGGACTGAGTAGATTTTAATGAAAATCATTGAAAATCACACATGTGGATAAAAGAAGTCTACCAGTGCTTCATCTGTGAAAGTGCTTTTATATCACTTTATATAAAAAAGTGCCTGGAAAGTGCACAGAAACAGCCATCAGAGGAAATGTCATCTCAGTGCACATCACCTGAAACTGACCAGATAAGAAATCTTCATGTAGCTTGCTTGGCATTATCAGGATATGGTTATGTGCCCACACAGTGATTTTACCAGTAAGTCAGGTTTTATTTTTCACTCTCATACAGTTGCCTCCTCAACTTAAACTTACCACTGCAAATAACTTTATTTGGTCAATGCAGAATTTATTGGAGCTTTTCAGTATGGACTGTAAATCAGAAGCTTCTGTAAAACATTTTCATGCTGGTTTGGGCAAAGAAAGCGTAAGAACTGTAAAAATTCTAAAAATGTGTTGTAAATGTTCCCATTTTGATGATGTTCATTCTGCAAAATCCTGTCCCATTTGATATTTTGGATTCTGAATATTTCTATGAGTAGTTGACCATCATATTCCAAGAATTTCAGTATTAGTAGTGTTTTAATGACTCTTAACATTACTGTGAAGGTACTTCTATGAAGGTGAATGCCTTTTATCTCTACATTTTGTGGCACTTCTAGTAGCCAAATATTATCTCTATTTTTAAATGGAAGACCTTGACTAATATAATCTGTCTCCTAAATCACAAAAGGACATTATTCCAGTATTCTAGTTCTGTTCCCCTTTGCATTAACTACAAATGTCTCTTTTGTACCAATTATACTTTTTCCTCATTGCTTAAATAATGGTTCTGTTAGTAATTTCAAGTGCTTTGCCCTCAATAAAGCTATGCATTTAGTGCTCACTGTCACGTCTGTAGGTAAAAATCTTGAAAGATTGTTTACAAGGGTAGTCTGGGCATTTTTCTGTTTAACCATACAGTATTGCAGGTGGTTGCAGTGATTAATTGATTTTAGCAAGGTTTCCATGGCTTCTGCTGGGATATAAACCAAATTCTTCCTTCTAGGTTGAACTACTGATTTGGTTCTGATTGCTTCTGGGTTGAACTACTGATTTGGTTCTGATTGCTCAGTATGGCCAAGTGAAAGAACAAGTGATTGTGAAACAAGGTGGTGGCGTCTCACAGGTGTGCTCTGGAGTTTGTGGCAGCAGTCAGATAAGGAAACAGACAAGGTTAGGAACATGAAAGAATGTGGAATGACAGGGCATCCTGTCGTTGTAGCCAGGCATCTGTGTTGTGAGATTAGATTATAAAGGGTTTTGATAAGGTTTAGATTGGATTACGTGTAATGCTGTCTAGTTTTGATGCCTCTGTTGTCTTTGGGATACATAGCTTGTATACTTGGCTTGTTCTGAGGCTTTTACTGCTTTACAGGGCAGGAGATAGAATTTTTTAAAAGGTTATAACAAAATTTCTGGAGGAAAAGTAATCAAGAAAATGGTAATTTTTAGAACTAAACACAAAACAATTTTTTTATTTGCTTCACAATGATTTACAGTGTCGCCTTAATTGTGTGTGACTGTAAGCCAAGAACAAGGCAGCAGTCCAATATAACTTTTTCTCTAAGGGGCTGGGAAGCACATGGAAAGACAATTGAAATTTACAGTATTTCAAAATAAGAGATGACTTCAGCAGTGAAAACATTTATGAGTGCTTATACAAACAATTGGGTTTTTAAGTGAAAGGAGAACTGCTTTTTATTAACAAATTATAAATTGTCTCCTGAATGAGTAATTTCATTCCTTTTGGGTGGTAGGCGTGGGGATCAAAAATACATCTTCCTTAAAACTAGTGAGAAAACCTGTGACTGGATTTTCTGAGATGCTCTTTTGACAATTTCCATTATGTCTGAGGGCGATGAATTTAGAAGGTTATAATGTAACATTCATTGTTATGTTAACATGCAGAAAGTTTACTTAATTTTAGCTTCCTAGTGAAAAATTTAGTAGGTTAAATACTTAACAATTTTTTAAGATCTTGGTAGTATGGTGGAATTGTAAGTATTTTTTATTTTTTCTGACTACTGCTTACATTTTTGTGATAAATGTGAGCAAAGGAAACCTTTCTAAATATTTATTTAGCACCCTGCTAATTTCTATTCATTTTTGAGGTGCAGAAAAAGCAATAAAGAAACTCAGAAATCTTCAACTTGCTAATGTTTTTCAGGTATTTCATTCCATTAAAGGAAGCTTTACTGTAAAATTCTAAGGAACTGATTTATTGTGCTTGGGGAACTGATACAATGAGAGCCTTCCTCCTTGCTGTAGGGATAGTTTTTGAAATAGTTTTAAACACAGCTTCTTAGCACTAAGCTTGTGTTTAACTTAATGTCAAGTTCTCAATGTAATTGCTAACGTTATTTGGTACAATGTGCTTGTTGTAGCTTTTAACCTACGTGAAAGCCTAACTGGTTAGTGGAAAACAATGTACAAAATGAATCTTAAAAAAAAGAGTTCAGAAGTTGCTGTAAAGTTGTGTGATTTTATGGTAAAACCTTTACAAGAAAGGATTAGTGGTCTTGATTGCGTGTCCCTTTAAACAGAAATCCTCTGTGCAAAACCTGCAACCTCCTACCAGTACTTTCTCCAGACCAAATTTAGACTGTCAGCAGATGCGCTTAGAAGAAAATGGACTCGTAAAGTGCGTTGTGTCTGCCACTAAGAATAATACTTTGAAGTTCAGGTATTCTGAAGTATCTGTTCCTTCAACTATTTTTCATATGCTCCATAATTCACAACAAAATAACTGCACCGCAAGTGCATATTTTGATAACTCATTTTTAATTGTGGTTTGAAATCTTTGAGAGCTCCTTGTCATCGTGTTTTGGATTGTTTCGAGTTTTGTTCTGTTTTGACATTGGGAGTGCACTAAGTATTCTTAGAGCTGAGCTAACCTTGGATTTGCTGCCAGAGTCCCTAATGGTCAAATTATGTTTTCATAATCTATAATTGCTCTTTTTTTCTTAAATACTGTACATCTCAGCCAAATTTGGCCTCATAGTGCTTAAACAAAATACTTTAAAACTACATAGGTGTTAAGTTTGAACATTTATGTTCGTAACTTTAACGTGAGGAAACGTCTTCTATTTTAAATTATGTATTTGCTCTGGTTTTAAGCTATTGTAACAAACTGTGGCTTTTAATACAACTAAGGAAGGGATCAAGGTCTGTCAGCATCTGTGCAAGCAGAGATACTGTTTCAAACTGTCCTGAATGCAAGATGTGAGATGTTTTTTGCAGTTTCTTTTCTCTTTTTTTTCTTTCAGTGCTAAATATCTGCTTAATACAAGTGTGCGTACAAGTAAATGTGTTTAATTGGTGGAAGAAGGCTTTAAAACTCATTAAGATAGATTAGAACTGTGGTTTGAAGGGCAGGGAGGAAGGATTAGGGACTTCTTAGAGTTTAGTTGAAGGTACTAAACAAGGATCCCCATCTTTCCAAGGCAGTGAGGTGTGATGTAGCACCTGCGTTGAGCTTGCAGCTGAGCAGCTCGTTCATAGGTAGTGGAGAAAAGAAGGTAACATTCAGTGCAGGGAATCTGGGTGGCAGGACATGATGAGATGCTTGGGTTTTGAATACTACTTAGGTTGATTTGAGTTTCTGATGGGCTCATTTTGGCAATTGATAATTGCTTGGTTGGATAACTAGTTGATAGTTTAAAAGGAAACTCTACCTTGTTAAGTTAGTAGCAGTAAGTCTATCTTCCTTTGTCAAATGTTGCTTCATTACAGTGAAGTGTGATTTCCATCTGCAAGGGGTAGAGATCCTTGCTTCATACGAGGAAGACACTGTTACCTTATCATTTTGTTGTTTGTTTTGTTATTAAACTGGGGGTGGGGATACTCTACAGCTTAGGATGTCAAAGCTGAAAAATGCTTCATGTCTGAAGCTTTTCTGGCTTTAACTTTGTATCAACGTGACTGGAGTGACACCAGAATTGTAATACTCTTCATGGTGACCATCCAGGTTCAATATTCAATTTAGATCTATTTGGACCCAAGAGTTTAGTCTCTTTCTGATGCCATTTTGGACATTTAATGATGTCAGAAGTGCAAAGCAACCGAAATGATTCAGGCAATTTTCTAGAATGCATATGGGGAAAACTTCCTGTTGATAATGTTTTCAAGTGGAACCTGCAAGACTGTGGATACCTTTTATTTAAAAAGTCCTAATAGTCCACGGCTTGAAGAAAATATATAAGCATTTCCAGATGGTGGCTTCTGTTAGAACAGCTGAAAGGCCACACTCCTGATGGAAAAATCTGTTGAGATTTGGCCTTTTCAGTGTCTCTGGAAAATGCAGTGACACTGTGAAATGACAATACTTTACTGCAGGAAGCTAATTGTGACAGACTGTTAACCGGAGGCGGGGAAAGGAACTAAGAAAACTTGCCAGTTTTCTTTGGTGCCTGGCTTGCAAATGTTTTTTATGCTTTTGCAGACAGCATATAAGAGAAGTTGGATACTGAAGACCAGTGGGGCTGGAAGACCTGTGAGGTGTTGCCAGAGATAAAGATGAGATGAGGAGATGAACTTAAACAGAATTTGGCACGTTAGGAAAAGTGATACTGGGTCATGGCAAAGTTGGCAAATAGTAAAATAATGGGGAGTTTCAGAAAATGAGAATAACTTGGGCCACAGTTTGGTCTGAAGTGGACAGAAGAATTTAGTCTTAGACATGTGAACCAGCATTAAAATAACAGGGTACACAATCACTTCTATTTACTATTGCTGCCACTACTCAAATGACAATTAGTTTGAGCATCAGAGGTTTTTGGTGTGTGTATGTATATATATACATATGATTCCCCATTATGAAATCTGGCAATAATGTTTTAACTTCTTGGGTATCTTGATTTTTAAAAAATCAAACCTAAAATTTGTAAAATGTTAAAAAGAAAACAAAACCATAAAAAAAACAAACAAAAAAAACCTCTCAGTGCAGGTCAAAAAGCTCATCAGTGTGGGTGGTAAACTTGCGAAGTCTTCAATTGCCTGATTTGCCTGTATACAGATTTTTGCTCCCAGTGATCCCCTTGAAATTCAGTGCATAGAATGGGTAGTGCTTCCTTAGCCTCGCTTTGTTCTTTAGAGAGCAGAGTAGATACACAAAAACCGATGAGATTAAGGTTACCAAGGCAACTTTGATTTTGGCAATTCAACTTTAATTTTGGCAATACCTAATTTTTATTTCTTGGCTTAGCAACCTTAGTGAGCTGAGGCTTTGTTTGAGTTTTTTAATACAGCTCTTATTTTATGTTGGGGGAAATATGTTGGGAGTTTACCTTAATATACTAAAACAAATGACCAGAAGTGCTGCCTTCCTTAGCAATATGTATTGCTGTATGTTCTGAGTTACTAGTGCATGGCTATACACTACTGTATGTGCCATACAGTTCATGGCTACATAAAAGTTCACATTTTTCTTCTTTAGGTCCTGTGACGTGTAGACCCTTTAGAGTTACTGGCTTCAGCTCCATTACAACATCCTTACATGAGCTGGTGGTGTCTTGCCTGCTGAACCATGCTGGTGTACATGGATTTGGAGGGTCAGGTAAGTGTTTATTTATGCTTCAATACAGCAAATGAAAAAAGCAAGAAGATTCTTAAATATTTTTTAATCCGTATATGGTCACAAAACTGGCAATTTATCCTCCCCTTTCTCTTAGTCACTAGAGACTCTAGAATCCAGCAGTATTTGTAATCTGATGCTTGCTGTGTCATCACATTAAAAGGAATGGGCAATTTAATCAATAAGGCTTGGTGACACTGGGTGAGGAAAAAGATCTTTAATTTTTTCTTTCTGTAAACAGTAGTCTTCTGAAATGTCTCATATTACCAAGTTCTGCTTTTTACAAATTATCTTCAGAGTTGGTACAACTGTTTGGAGATTGATTTATTTGTATAATGGTTAACATCAGCTTTTATATCTGTTTGTAAGCTTTTGGGAGGGTGGTCAAAGGGGAATTTTTGGTGTCTTGGCTAGTACAAGAGCAGTAATATACAAACTGTCAGGACCAAAAAATTGAGTCAAATTAGGTTATTCTGTGCAAAATGATACTTGTGTGGATGAAAGTATTTAATTTACTCTGGAACAAACACTGGGTATATTCTCAATCATGTGACGGGCTTATTTTTTTTTTCCTAATTTTGCAAACTGTGGTATATATGTGTAAAAGTGTATGCCGCACTGTATTTCTTAAGGTTATATCTTGGTTTGACACTTCACTGGTCTTTGTATTAGTCTTAACAACATAATTAGCATTATATGTTATTTTAACAATTTTTGGATATTCATAACATAATGAAAGTAAGTTAATTCCTTGCAGCATAGTAGCTGTATTATGTTAAAAGGTTAGTTGTTCTTTATCTACATGTATTATGATCATTGGAAGTTTAATTGAGGAAACTTAGACAGAAATGTTAGAAATGTGCATTGTAGGATAAAGCTTTTATATGATAAATACATTGTAATATGGTAAAACAAATGTATTCAGGTCAAATGAGAAACCTGATAATCAGGTTTCTCCTTCCTGCATTGTCACTTTTAAAAAGAAAGGGATTTTTATTGTCATGGCAAGTGTCAAATGCAGTAGTAACTTTTCAAATGCTGTAATTTGTGCTTACCTAATTTTGTTTTTATCCTTCGTTGTGCTGAGCAGCACTTTAGCAATTTTATAATGCAAGTGTGCATCCAGTAATGATAATCTGCACTTCCAAGATGTGTGTCAATGGCAGTTAAACATTTCTGTAAATCACTTGCCTATTCATTGTACTTGCAGTATATGCAAAAATAAAACAAAGCAGTTCTTTCCTCAAAATTACTTATCTTTAACTTGTGTCTGATTTTGCCCTGCAGGTTAAAAAAACCTCCAAACAACCAAACAATACAACAAATGAACAAACAAAACCCAACTCAAACAAATCACTTTTCTTGAGAAGCTCTATTTTATGTGTGTTTCACAAACAGCACAGAATGAGGAGCAAGGTTTATTTTCTCAACAACTTTGTCTTTCATCACCTGAAAGTTTCATATCTCAGATTTTTAAGTCTTTCCATCACTGATGGTACTATAATTGGTATTACTAGACCAATATAGTTTGGGTTTGGGTATAATATGAGTTTCTCTTTGAATTAGTTTACCTAACTTATTTCTCTAATTGGCAATCCAGAGAAGAGTTGAAGGAGCATATAGAAAATTACAGAACTTCTACAGCCCTTTTGTCTTCATGTTGGGATCAAGTATTCAAAACCAGACCTCAGTTGAGTGGACATCACAAACAAATCCATCATGAAGAAACAACAAACCCACAAATGAAAGAGGGGAAGAGAAGAAAGAAGCCTGAAGATAGTGCTGTGTGCTTCAACACAAAAGCAACTTGAAAGAAGGATTCAAGCTAATTTAAATGCAGTACCTACCGTAGATATGATCTGTATTATAGCAAAACTTGCTATTTTTTTTCTTAATTGCAGAATATTTGGTAATATGGCACATTTATTTATTTGCTGGTTTACTTACATATTTTTGTAAGAAAGTTGCCATTAGGTAGCCTGAACAAAAATAAAAATAGCTGCCTTCTACTTGATTTGTGATAGTACCAGTCTTTGGAATAAATTCAGCAGGTGCTGATCAAAAGATGCAGCTAAAGGTTTTCTGCTATAGTTTGTTACAAGCAATAACAAAGTAGAACCACGAAAATAGGCTCCTTCAGGAGCCAAGAGAGATGCCATGAGACTTCTTGGAATTCTGTGAGTTAACTAGGTGAAGAAACAGCTTCCTTTGTAGTCATGGCTACATTTTTAAGAGGAATATTAACTGAAGCACCAATTTTATCAGTTAGTAGTGTAAAATTCTACTTATCTGCACTTGTAAGAGTTAACACCAAGAGTTGCCTGACCTCAAGTGCCTCCTTTCTTCCAAAGAGAATTTGAGAAGGCATTTGCTTTCCTGTTATTCAGAAAAGATCTCTTTTTCTTTGATAAAGAAGATAATAATCTTTGGTAGCCACCTGTCCATGAGTTGACATTACAAAATATTCTGATAACTCTTGTAATATTTAGGTGGAGAAGCTTGTGTACATCTCTTCCTCTAGGTTTCTTCTAAGTATGTGCATTTGGCTTGGGGTCTTTTCTCTTTTTGTTGTTGTTTATGGCCATACATACATCTGTTACATTGTCAGAAAATATTTTTACAATAGTTTAACTAGAGAAATCACTTTCTTACTTTCACAGTTGTGTATCATAAGCTAATTCAAATAATCAAATTTTTTTTTGCCCAAATGGCTTCTTTACCCCACTTTTTTCTAGGACTTAAATAATTGTCTATACTGAATCTGGCTTTCCTCATTTGAAGCTGTTATTGTTCATGTGGAAAGAAGCAAATACATGTTTTAGTAGCTTTCTGAAATTGGTATAATAAATAGAAAGCAGAAATGGAATTGGGGTTTGGTTAGTCAAAGGCCTAATTGCTTAAAGTGAGCTAGGGCATTTTAGCTAGTAAGTAGGGAGCAGACCAATGTGCTGATGATGTACTTGCACATAGGCATCTGTCTTCTGGGCTTTTTTAAAATCTAGTAGTTAGTTAACAAAACTTGTCTCTGTTTTAAGTGGCAGTGATGCCTCGAGAGGCTACCTAGAACCGAGGCTAGACAGCAAGGCTACCTAACAGAGGCTAGAGTAAAGAAATAAAGTAGGTATTTATTAAAAGGCCTTCAAAGGATGCACCTTGGGCAGTACAAGAGCCTGGCCAAGGCTACACTTAAGATGGATCATGGGTCACGAGTTTTTACACTTTCATGAGTTTGGTCTATTTGCATATTGGGGTTAATTGTCCAATTACAGCTTCAGGTAATGAAGTTACCTTCTCCCAGTTTTGCTCTCTCCAACTCACTTTTGTTTATGCTTTTTGGGCCCGAAGCTGCACCGGTGACCTTGGTTCTCAGGCTGGAAAAGGATTGTTTTGTCTAACTAAACTGTGAAGAGAACTTGCTAGCACTCTATATGAAGTTCAGAGTTATATACCAATGCAGTACAGAATCTGAAAAATATGGAAACTAAAACTTAGGGCATCAGCAGAAGTATAAGGTTAAGCACTTCCGTTACATCATTACAACAGTTAATTGTTAACCAGTGGAGTATGACAATCCAAATTTTATCTGAGGTTACAGATGAAATGTGTCATCTAGTGTATGCACTACAGCTCTGTTTTGAAAGAAAAAGGAGCATTTATGGACTGTCTGGAGCTCTCCCTGGAACCATGAAGATTAAGAACCTGAGCTTTTTATCCGTAGTTCTGACTCGAGCTGTGCTTGACTTGTGTACAGTAAAACAAACTCTATGTCAACACTATTCCTCTCCTACAGCCCCCTGGGGTGAGAACTCATAAAACTGGTATTAGTCATAGTCCCAGCCTGCAGCTGTCTCTTAATTCTTCCTACTGAAGGCCCTGTCCCCAGGGCAGAAGAGGATCTGTTGGGAGTCGCGGCCAGCTCAGTGGTGTGTCCTGCGGCACAGATGGAATAGCCGATGGCAGAACGGTGGAAGGATAACCCTGCTGTGCTGACTGTGACTCTGAGAGCGCGGGCTGTCCCCTGCACAGAGCCCTAGAGTGCCAGAGCAAGCTGCCTCGTGTTCTCTTCGTCCCACAATTGTCTCTCGTTATGCCCAGATTAACAGATGCACATGGGAAGTATATTTTAGAGTCTTTGCATACTGTAAAACTTCAAGGAATTCCTTTAAACTGAGGAAGATCAGTTGTCAGGAGGTTACCAGCAAAGTGTTGGAAGCGGGAGCTGGAAATCCAGCTGTTTTTCCTGGCAGTCCTGTGGCCCTTTGTTTTCCACCAGGAGGGGGCAGCAGATGAACAACATCATACGAGCTGGTTTTTACTTTTCAAACGCTTTTCCACTGCCCCTCTCTGTGAATCCCAGCAGGGCCTCCTTACCGATGGGAGAGTTTAAAATTGTGATTCCTACCTGTTTGCTACAAGGACAGCTGGAATGTATGAACTGGAAGTCTTCATTCTTTTTATTATTAAGCAGTAGAATTTATTTAGTAAAATCAATCTCAAATTTATAAAAGGGGTGGTTCTATATTGAGACTTGAGATTTTTGTGACTGTGGCATTAGGTGTGTATATATTTTAAAGGATAAAATAACCAAGCAACCCAACCCCATGAGCTTATTAGTTAATGTCACTTAAATCTTGTTTAACATCCTTCAAATATTTTCTATAGTTCAGGATGCATATTACAATTCCAAATAATGTTCTCAGTCATTTTTCTCCCATCAGAAAATAAAACTAAGAATACACTACATCTAGTGATGCTTTTCATTCGTGTGTAATTAATGTGTTCATGTATGAGGATGTCTTGTGCATTCTGCTGACAGAGCATGGGAGTTAAAGGCCTTGATTCACAGGCAGTGCTAGTGGTGCTAAACAATATAACCAAATTTTATTGCCTTATTCCAGCCACAAAAAGCAGGTTTTTTATTATCTAAAATTTTATGGAGGTGTACCCTGTTCCTGATTGAGAGTATAGTGGAGTCTTTTTTAAGCCTGTAGGGAAAAAGATGATTATTAGCTATCATTGTGAATTTCTTGAAAGTATGTGGCTGTAATTCCATTTAAGTTACAGAACAAGTAGGTTAAAAAAAGCGACAGAGAGAGAGCAGTCCTGCCTTTTCATCTGCTGAGTTTTATCCAGTAGTTTATATAAAGAAAGGAAAACCGTGGTTGTACCTGTGAGTATCAGCTCCTATAATCAGTGTTCAGAAGCTAACTGGGAAGAATGAAACTGATTCCTAACAGGATTGATTTACTGATAGACTTGTCTTAATTATTTTCATTAAAATTGTATTGTAATGCATGTGGGACCTTTATGGACCCAAAAACTTTATCAAGTGACTTTTTTTTTGTGGCGGTTTTTCCTCTTTAAAGGTTACAAATGTTTAAGACAGGAGGAGGAAATAATTGCAAAAATTTATTCAGGATGGTACCACTTGCCTTTCTGAGTTGGCTTTCATCTTAAGTCCCACTGTTTAAATCACAGATTTTTCCATATAGGCCCCATGGTTCTACTGAGGCCACAGATTTAGCACCTTCTATGCATCAAACACTTCAACAACTCCCCTGAGTATTTAAGTTCCCTCATGCAAGTTAAGAGCTTTTATTCTTTGAGCAGTGTAAGCTTTATTTTTCTGGTGCAGGAAAGATCTACACAAATAACTGAGGATTAAATTCCCTTTTGCCTCCTTCTTGTTTTGAATACTGTTGCATAAAATAGCAACTGTATGATTCACTCGTGCTTTGTGCAATAATTAGCAGGAATACTTTCACCAGTGGAAATCTTGAGTATAGTACAAACTAATTCCATAGTATTCTAAAATAGCTAAAATAAATTCTTAATTTTCAAAATAGCTGGACTTGAATTGCCTTCAGAAATATGTAAGGAAAATAGTTCTTTTAGTTTTCCTTATAGAGTATTTAAAGAATGAGTAATCCTCTTTATTACATCTAATATATGAATGTGCTACATGTATTTGGGAATAGTATTTACTCAGTTATTAATTATTTACAGTGTGTTTTGAACACACAGTTACCTTTTGCTGAGTGCTGGTCAATAATCTGGATAGATGTGTCAGCACTTTTTAAACCTGCTACAGTTGGTTACTACAGGACAAGGATTTTAAACTTCAATGCTTTTATTTCTCACTTTGAAATGAATGTGTGTTAAAGATGTGACTTTACAGCATTAAAGACTTGTGGTTGAATTTGTGAGCAGCCAGTGCTTCCTCTATTGTTCCTGAGGTATACTAAGCATGGTGAGGGGGATAATCCAGAAAATGTAGGAATTTGGGATAATAGATCTGTAATCTGCATCAGCCTTTCCAAATGTTCTACCATTTCCCTTCCTAGGAATCTTCTTTATGTATATTAGCACATATATAATTTTCATATGGAGTTTTTTTTCCCTTTTTAAATAAATTCCACTTGCAGGTCTCAAAGAGTAACAGGTCATATAGCAGAGACAAAAAAATTCTAGAAAGATTTGGTGGACCATTCAAACATCAAAATACAACAGTCCAATATGATCACATTGAATTATGCAGTATTGGCTGCTAGTAAATTAATTCAACAGAGCAAATGATGTCATTTTGGAAATAAATAATTGGAAGATAATAAACTAGTAATTGAAGTATTTCATTGTATACAGGTCTGATAGGAATCTTTGTCCTCTTATCTTTCCCATAGTGGCATCAATCTTTCCTAACTAATGGCCTTAAATACTCAGGATAAAAGGCATTCAAGGCTAAATTAACACAGTAACTGAGAAACGTAATCCCTTCAGACCACTTACACGGGAAGAATAGATGATGATTTTCCAGCTGTGACAAGGTTCATTTCCTTTCTGACAGGAAGCATTCTTATAGTTGGCTCTGCAGAAACAATGGGAATGCATGCTGGCATCAAAGCTGTTCATTGCCAGCACTGGGAGCAGGGAACAAGGTCTCTCTGACCCAGCAGGTGCAAACACGTACAGGTGAATTGCATGGGTGTCCTCTTGATGTTACCATTTACATAAATTTCTCAGGGAGGAAAAAAAAAGTACTCTACAGTTGAGTATTGAGTGCTGTGTCATTATTTTGTTCCATGAAAAGGACTTCCAGAGAAAAGGGGTATTTTTTCCCTACTGGTAGTTTTCTCTTTTACATTGAATAGGCTAAAACCAAACACTGTGATCCTGATTTAACAAAACAGGCAAATTTTTAACTGAAATGGGTTTTTTATGGCAATTAGGGATATTGATCTTTAAGGATATGTTTAATCCTAGTTAGGAATTTGTGTTCAGAAGACACCTATGTAAAGGTATAAATACTACAAAGACAGGGACAGCTTATGTTCCTGGCTTGTTAGCTGAAAAGGGTGTCTATGTTAGTTCAGAGGAATGTGGACTTTTAGCCACACCTTTTTTTTTTCTCTTCTGGTGCTCGGTGGCCAGATTAAAAGTAGGAATGTCTTCTCAAAACTTTTAAAATCAACTTGCACATATAGGCACATTTCAAGATTTTCAATTGTTTTGAACTTCATTGAACCTCTGTCAAAGGCCCAGTCTCTGTGAGTGATGCTCTAGTGTTCCTCCTGACTCAACCAAGTGATTTGCTTAAATAGATTTTGCATTGCCATGGTTATATTAAACCCACCATTCTGGGGGAAAAAAAGGAGTGTTACATTTGAAATTCTGAATTACACAGAAGAAAGTACCTTGTAGCACTGTCTGCCTGGAACTGTTGGATCCACTCCATCTTGTTGGTACTTAAAAAGTTAAGCCTTCCTTCTTTCTTCTGAATTGAGCATTTTACAGGAATAGAAAATAAGGTTAAGTGAATGCATAGGATGGAAACAGGCTACGTTGTGTTAATGCCTTCCTACTTGGCGTGTGCAGTGTGAGTGGGTGGGCACGACAGTGGGAGCCAATTCAATGTTTGTGATAATGCTTAGATCAAACAGCTTGTGGAGAGCTTGTCCTGTAGGGACCTGGCAGCACAGTGGATGGGGAACCTCTGTCCACAGTGGCAAAATTAACTTTCCACTGAGTTGAAGAAACGAAATACTCTAGCAGTCACTTGGCAGGAGCGCGGCGCTCCAACACTCGAGTGCCGTGGGTGGTGCTGCATCCCACAGTGCTGGAGCCGTGGCATCACACACGGTGGCACAGGAGAGTAGGCAGATGTCTGGCAGGAAACCCGGGTGTGAAGGGGGCTGATAGACATCTCTTGCTACTGGGACAGATGGCTCTCAATCTCTGTGGTAGCAAGTGTGCCATGTCTTCAGAGACAGACATCTACTCTATTAAATATTCTTAGCTTATGTAGAAGCCAACTGTCAGGGCTTGAAAAGGTACAGGAGAAGGAGAGTGATGGGCAAAGCAATTTCTTTTGGGAGGCTGACGAGGCAGCGTGGCCAGGCACTGTTAACAGTGTTTAGGTACATAAGTAATTAAGTGTCCAAACCCCTGAAAAATAAATTAAACTCTTGCAAAAAAATGAAGACAGTCACTGTCTAGAAGAAGGATTGCAAAGCTGGAACTGTCTGCTATTCCTTGTTGTGCTGCTATGTGACCCACAGCAAACACATGTAACTAGTTTTAGGAAGCTACTTATTACCTATGAAAATACTATTTGCTACCTTGACAGCTGCTCGTGAAGATGATGTCAAACTCATCCTGTTCATTTCCCCACCAACAGTTGGAGGTAAACCTAAAGAATGCTGGCTATGCAAGGGTCATGCAATTCATTAATTCTTGAAAGATAACAGTGGTAGAACTGGTGCAGCAGAGATACTTGTAATAATGCTGGAGTGAAATACTGTCTTGAGGAGAATTGTTACTATACCATGGTTGGTGTTAGGCTTAGATTCTTAAAATATGTTCATTTTTCGTTATTTTTTTAAACTCAAATATTTTCATTGGTATGTTTTATTTCTGGATGTAAAAATGAAAATAGGTTTGCCTATGTGGGGCTTGTCCTCTATTCAACTGTGACCATTCTGTGATTCTGTTTCGTTTTTTCAGTCTGTGCTTTCTTCCTGATTAGGTTCATTTCAGGTTCTCCACTGTAAGACTAATATTTCAGAATTTTCATACAAATATGAAATTAAACACTGTAAATTAGAATTGTCAGTAGGAGTGTAAATGAGAGGGCTGGCCTGTCCTTTAAGAACATACCTCTCAATGGTTTTGTTTTTGAAAGTCATTCTTTTCCTTGTGTTTGTGACCTAAATGTTGTCCTTGAGGTCTTTACAGAAAATTCTTTGTGTGTTTTCTTTATTAAGTTAAAATTATTTTACCTTAATGTAATTTCCTATTGCTTTTGGTAAGTTTCCTGTTCCGCTACATTTCCCCTTTCTGGAGAATTTGTTTGGTTTTAATTGGTGACATAGAATACACTTGAAGTTGTCCCTCTGAACTTTGATAAACTAAATTTGGAAATGGTTCTGGCCAGTCTATCTTGATTCAACCTATGGTTGAGGCCAGATGTAGATGCAGTAAGTCTGCTACTGGTAAAACAGACTCCAGCCTTTAACTGCCCAGAGCACTAAGATCATGCTTCATTAGCAACAGGATCATGTCAAAGATGAGCTGTGGCTTGGAGGATGTGCTGTAAATGCTGATCCCCTGACACTCTTCTGAATTTCCCTACAGTCTTGGTGTTTGCCTGGAAGATACAACATCCTTCCTATTTGCTTTTCATTTCTTGATAGGTGAGAAGCTTTTCAACTGTGAGCTCTGCTCTTGTGCCACTATGGTGGCACTTTGCAAACACATGCAAGTGAGAGGCCCCACAAATGTTGGCTCTGCTCATAGAGTTGGTAGGTCTAAATAATCCCTCTGTCAGATAAATTCTGTAAATCTGGTGGCTTTTAAAAAACAACAAAATCCCACGCTTTAAGGTATGCACTCCTGCCCAAGTGAAGCATTTACATATGTTCCTGTTGGGACCTTGGCTCTGTGAAGGCTTTTTTGCTTAAGCGAATTGCTTTCTGGCTCTTCTTTGCAGCTGTCTCTATATTTAACTACCACATGGACCCTGCTGGAACATGTATGGAACGCTAGTGGGGTAAACACAAAAATATCCAGTAGGTGACAGTATCAGTGCATGTGTGTGAAGGGGTACTGGGACAAGTGGTAGTAACTTACATAAAAAACCAAAAATGTTTTCATTTGCTAATTGTATGTCTTAATTTGGTGGTTTAGGTTCACCACGCAGCTTTTTTCCACTGATTTTGTCCGCAGCTTTGCTTGTAGTGTTTTGGTTCCGCCCCCCGCCCCCCACCCCGCCCCCGCGGATTGAGGATGTGATCGCATTCTTGGTGGTGCTAAACACATCTCATTCTGCAGTGTTGGCAGGGACTGTCATGTGATGAGTGGGAGCATTAGCTGGTCTTAGTAAAGCCCAAATACATGTTCCAAGTATGTACTTAGCAGCCTTAGCAGATGTTTAAATATTAAATTCATGTGTGTTTAAACTCTTTACACTAAATAATTTACTCTTTGGTTCTTTTTTTGTTTGTTTGTTTTTCCTAAAGCTGGAAGATTTAAACTAAGATAGGCTAATGTCCTCGAGTCACTTCTTGAGGTATGCAGTGGTTGGTGAAGAGATGGCTTGATTAGCTTGGGTTTGTTACTCCTGTCATAGGAAAAATAAAAAAGCTTAATCTATTCTAGTTCTTTGGCTGTCATAATAATGGTAGTTCTGATAACAAAACTAGTGCCCTGTTTCGAGGGTCTTTTGATGCCTGAGATAAAATCTGGAAATGCATTTATCAAAAGTGATAAAATACCTTGAGCTTCAAGTAAATTCCTTCTTCACTGACAGCTTTTCAATATCTGGTAGTGGAATAACAGGCTAAAAGGCTTTTTCCTAGCTTTTGTAAAAGGTATGCAAAAATGCAGAATTGTAAACGTTATCCAAATGTTGTAACGAAAAAATGAAGGAAATCCATCTAATGGAATGATCACTTACCTTGTTACAACAGTTTTCTTAGTTATTGGATACAACCTAATGACAGGGAGCTGTACTTTTTAAGTCCTGTACTACTAAAAATAAATCATTCTGTAATGTCTGTCATGATATTTTGTCTCTTTTCGCAGTATTACTTTACAAGCATATACTTTTTCATTTACTTGTAATAAATCAGCCCTTCTTATGGGGACCAACAGTTTTGTTGCTTGCAAATTACCAATGTGCCTCCTTCCACCAGCCTGCTTTGCCCTGTTAGATGCATGTTAGCCATCATGATACTATAAACACTTGAATGCTCAACTTTTGCTGTAAAACTGTTTCCATGGGAAATAAATAGAATTTTTCTTTTGTAAGTCAAAAAATTACAATGACAGTCTATGAGAGCAGGAAGGGAATAATTTAACCAGTGTTCATTAGAGTAAACAATAACACTGGCTGAAAGTACTCTTTTGTTGTATGTGAAATCTTGTACTTAAAAAATATTCAGTTTCTATCTGCATAATGTTCCTGACCTAAATAGTTAGGATGTTTGAAATTGCCACTTGTGAAAGAGTTTGCCTAAACTGGGTAAATACGGCTAAGTCTGAGGTTTTGTTTGGGTTTTTTTCTGGGGGTTTTTTCTTAAGTAGATTATTTCCAGTTTGTGTTGGTCTTAAGATTTTTAAGCACAATAGATTGTAACATCCTCTACTTCTGAAATTGTATCCAAAATGCAATAGAATTTAAGAATAGTAAAGAAGAAGAAGAAAAGAAAAACTAAAGAAAGAAAAAAAAAAAAAAAAAGAGAGAAAAATCTAGACAGACCCAACCCAGTCCCCAAGCATACACTTTGCACCCACACCGAACCCATTGACTGATTCAGTGGACTGTGTTCAGAAGTGAGGTGTAAAAGGTAGAAATAACGTGCAAATCTGGGTGTAAGCAAGGTTAAGGATGGCATAGCTGCAGTGATGAAATACAGAAGAGTGTAATCTCTAAACCTATATAGTATTCTCATATAGTTAATTATACATTGTTTACTGATACTCAATTAGAAAAGAGTGCATTTCTATGTGTATTGATACATTCATATATGTGTATGAGTATGTAACTGGGCTGTCCACAACAGTATTTTACTTTAAGGCTTTTGTCTTATCAAGAGCTTAGAGCTGTTTAGAAGATGGGATGTAAATTTGCTTGAGATATTTGCCATACTTAGTGACTTGGAAGAGGCAGATGACTGCCTCTAATGGCACAGAATCCGACAGGTTCACATTTTTTGTAGCTTTGCTGTCAAAGACTGCAAGAAGAATTCCTGAAAACTGTGTGTTCCTGATGATAGTAGAGATGGTGAGGGTTCTATCCTGCTTTAATAAAAATGTGTGGGAAAATGTTTCATCTTTTGTATAAATCTTAGCTTGAAAATGGATTTTTTTTCCTTTGCTAGATCAATCAATTAAATTTTTTGTTAGGTGTGAAGGAAAGGGAGGGCTACGGTAAGCTTTCCTACTAAGCATACTTGCAAGGAAGTCTAGGGGTTTTTTGCTGTTTGTATTCATGTAATAACACCGCCACCCCAAGTACCACTACCCCAAATAGAGAAAACCCATAAATATTGGCATCACCAGCCATGAGGTTTTTAAACTAGTATGGTGTATACATCAGTCTAAAAAAATTAGCTTTAGCCAACTTAATTGTTTAATGTGACCTCTCTGTGGGTCCTCTTCTACGTTCATTGGAGAATAATGGACATTCCTACAAGACATTGTAATTTCATGAGACATCACTTAAATGTGTGGGCTAATTCACCCGTTAAGATTTCTTACTGCCCGCCTACAGCTAACTTTACAGAGGAAATATCTTTCAATATCTCACCTTGCAGGCCTGCAAAGAATGCTGCCAAAATAAATGGATCCTCAGTATTTTTTAATGGAAACCCTAAATTCAGAGAAGCTTATGTTACAAATCGGTACATTTTGGAGTCTCACTGATGTTAGGTCTCAAGTGCTGAGTCTAACTCACAAGTCAGACTGGATTCTCTTGCAGCCTGTGTACAGCTGTATTCTTGGCTGGTTTTGCATGAGGAAAGTGCCAGAACCCAAAGATTTAGGTTCTAGATTTGGTATTTCCTGAATCTGAATTAACTGAGATTTTGATTAGTATCAGATGAAAATTCCACTGTCTCAGGGTAGGATTTTGATCCATAGTAAATGTGAGGCAAACCACACATTTTTTAGTATAGAGTGAATCCTTGACAGTATTTGTGTTATGGTTAAGTTCTTTATTTTGAGCTATGTCCCTCTGTCGTAATGCAATATAGGTAGAATAAATGACAAATGCAAATTCAGAGCAGTTTGCAGCTTTCACTACACTGAGCTGGAATTATCTGCACATGCAAATGTGTGCAGCTCTGGTGTAGGTGCTTGCATGCTGGAGCAATTGTATCCAAAGGATCTAACTGCATATAGATCCTATTAAGACTAAAAAGTAAATTTGGACACTTTTGTTCATAGGAGTTTAGGTTTTTTTATTGTCTCTGTGGAGGGTTTATTTTAAAAGAATGGATATATCCACAGCTGCATAATTGAAATGGAGATACTGCTGAAAACATGGTGCAAACTCCACTAACTTACTCCAGTGGTAGGGAACAAAATGGTGAAAGGCATCATCTTGCTTGAGTAAAAGAAGGGGCACTTTAGGTCTAGAATCCCTCACTTGGGAATACAGCTGAGCTGTGAGATCGCATGTGAGAGCTGCTCTGGACTCCCTGCTGCTGGGCAGAACCATGAAATCTTGTGAGGTGTAGCTCATCCCCCGTGCCACTGTTTGGCTGCTTGGGATCTGTGAGCACTACAGCTACAGACTCACAGCCTGCATTTGTGCAGTGCTCACTCACTGCGGCTGATGGTTGTAAGCACTGGGACATTTCTGTTTTATTACAGCCTTCATGTCTCTTTTATTACAAAGTTCAGAAGAGCTTGGACCTTCACATAGGCTGACATCACACTAGTGATGAGGTGTTTGGCTGTGGTTTTTGCTGCTCTTCTTCCCTTGACAAACAACTTCTCTGAAAATACATTCAGAAATGTCACTTGAGTTCAGGAATCTCATTAACCAGTTCCCAGGCCATCTTTACTCTCAAACCTCTCCCTGTGGAACTTAAACTTCCACCTAAGCATTCCAGCAAATAAAGAAGTTGTTGCTATTGTCAGGCTTTGGTGCTGAAAGCCAGGAATTATACGTAAGAAGAGAAAAAATGGTTCTTATCTGGCAATTAAAAGCACTTAAGGGTGGTCTTTCCTTAGTGCTTTGTGTGGGGTATGGTACAGGTGGTAACTCCAGTGTGCTGAGAGGATCATGGGGATTTGTCCTGTCCAAAGAGTGAACATGTTGATTTCTGTTCTGGTTACCTCTTGCTAATACATTCTGCTTACTTCCAAATGAAGAGTTTGATGTTTCAAGGCAGAATCAGTTGAAATGTGCCAAAGCTGACAGTGAACTCTACCAGTGGTTTCTTCTTTTCATCTTTCATTTTTAATAGTCTCTATATAAACAGTAAATTATTCAAAAAATTATATTGATGCTGTAGCATTCAATGGAGTAAACAAAATTTACTAAATTTCTTCTTGGTTACTTTTTATAACAAAATGAATATGTTATCATAAGCTTATCCAATGCAGAAATAAAAATATAAACTATTAAAATATGATATCAAATAAATTTGACTTAAAAATTCAGTGTTTAAGTATACCTGAATCTTATTTAACCAAATAGAAATTTCTCTTTAAAATGGTTTTACTCTAAGATTTCACATTTATTATTTGACTATGGTTTAAAAAACCTATGGGGATAAAAAACCTAGTATCACAACTTTCTAGCAGACAGAAGAACTGTCCTCTGAAACACAATTGTGAAGAATATACTACTGCAACAGGATAAATGTTTCCCTTCAGGTAAGTTGTAGATTTCCTGATTTACAGGAAATGTTAGTTAAAGAGTTCTGTGGAGAGAAGTTAATTTGTTAGTAGAATCTCTATTAAAGAATTAAAAAGAATCTTTTTTAAGAGAAGAAAATTCTCCTAATGTAAGAAACTGATGAGCATCCCAGGTCCCATCTTCCTGTTGTATATTGGGCACAGAAAAGGTTGGAGATGCGTATCAGACATAACCATTTGGTCCCTCTTCACCTGGAAGAATACTGGTGGGATATTTGCATCTGAGTACATACAGCGTTACTAATGGGAAGCGTTTTATTTCCTTAAAATGCTGCCATGAGAATTGTAGTAACTTGTTAGCACAACAATCTGATGGTTCTTTAACCTGAAATTGCTTGAGTGGTAAGTACTCATTTGTGACAACAGCAGTAGTTTATTCTGAAGGATTCCGGCAGCTTTTCCCTGACTTTGCTTTGGGGAAGTGTTTTGATCCTAGTTGATGTTGGGCCCAGAGGACACTGATGTATTGTGTTGGTTGTTTAATAGCATTTAGCAGTAGCAAAGAGTGCAGAGGAGATGTAGGTATGTAGAATTTAATTAAACAAATTGGAATTCAGCCAAAACTCAGATCAACAGTCCCAATCTTGCAAAAAGCACAAGGAGACTTTTCATAGTTGGAAAGTGAACGGAGCTTTCATTTTGGTGTCACCTTGACAATTGTGTTGTAAGCAATCTGCTTTTCTAGAGAATTTGTTCAGTAATGTTGTGAAGGATGGTCTGTACCATTTACTAAATTACTAGTAATTACTAGAGATTACTTCTAGCAGCATTCTGCCCTGTTTTTACATCTTTCACATAAGCAGCAAGCTCAGTCTTTGCATTTGAGAACAGGCAGGAGTCGCTTGGAGTAGCAGAGCTGCAGATGCAGTATGGTGCAGTTGCATGCCCACTAGAATTTTTAATATGCTTGGGGGTTTTTTTCCATTTTTTCCCCACTGTTGTTCAAGCAGGCTGTATAATAAGCTTGATAAGTTAATTAGAAAGAGGACCTTGAATACAAAATAAGTGCCTTATTTCCCTTTTTTTTTTTTTTTTTTTTTTGTATGTTTATTACCCTATTGTAAGTGGGCAGAAATATTCAGCATTAATGAGTTTACTGAAAAGACTGACTGCTGATAGCAATTTTTGTACTTACAGGTTATGATTTATAGAGACAAATTCTATTCTGTTCTTTATCCCAGCCCCAGGCAGTATATTATTCTGAAGTAAAATGGAGGATTTCAATATGTCCTTGTAAGAGATCTTTCAATATGAATATGACAGGTTCTACCAGAATTATTTCTTTGCACTCCAGAAAAGGAAGAAAGTTTAGATGCACAAATTAATAATCTTGACATATTTCTGGTTTGCTTTGTAAGACATTTTGGAACACCAGCCATTTATCAGAAGTTCACACACTTTGGCAATTCAGGAACAGTTAGTAGAGGAAGTCTAATGTGGCTTTCATGTGTAACTATCACTGACTAATATAAATTTTTTTCAATGTACTTAGACCAGTAAGCAACTATTTTCTAGTCCAGCTGCCAGGTATAGTAGAAATCTTCCAAGTCTGCTTCTGACTCCAAGCCAAATTTTTCAAGGAATATCTGAATCGGCATGCTTTATTTTCTCTGTGTGTAATCCAGAAAACAAGGATGTGTGGGGTTTTTTCAATGTCAGTTTCTGTGAGTCTGAGGGAAATCTGAGCTAGGTCTTAAGGTGTTAACTGTTCTTCCTCTTGAACCAACTGATCTTGCATTCCCTGTCCTTCTTACTTTTCTGTCATGAAAGACCTTTCATAGAGCAGGAGCTCCGCAAAGTACAGGCTCAGCATAGGTTCAGGGCTGTAGCAGAGTTGACAAAAGACTCTTGTGTTATGTTCAGGCAAAGGTTCTGCTGCAATAAATAATGCATGTTTTAATTGGAAACTTCAAATGGAAAAATCCGTCTCTAAGGGCTCATTGATTTCAGTATAATCTCTAGGGGCAGATTCTGCTTACATGCTGAGCATGCAACACATTCCCCAAATTTGTGATTGGTTTTCTTCATCAGCACTACCTGCACAAGGGAGCTCCTTCCTATAAATTAAGACAAATGTCATTTCTACATAATCAACTGGGAATTTCTATTACTGTACATTGTAAAAGCTGCATAAAATACCATTAAACTGGGTACCCACTGATGCTAAGAATTCTAGTTTTCTTTTCCCTTGGCCAATATTAATTGAAGGGTGCACCACACCTATTAGATTTGATTATTAGTAGGGAATGAGTTTAAAAGCAGATAATAAACATCCATTTCTTGGCAGATTTTCCTGGGTTTAACTACACTGTGCCTGATGTTAACCACAGGCTTAAGCCTCCATGTACAGCCACAGTGGCTAGATTGATACCTGGCTAATTCAGGAATCTGGAACTCTAATCCCATCCAACAGCATGGACACAACTTTTGGTATTATTTTAATTAAATTGATTTAAAACCACACCTTAAGGTCTCTTCTAAACAACATCCTATTGACTTTACTAAGGGTGTCTGACAGTTACCAAAGTGGTGTGTAAGTGTGTGAATACAAATCTGTGTGAAAGGTACTAGCTTGCTTTGGGCTAAGTTGATTTTTGCATTAATTTGGATCCTTTCTGTTTCCAGGCAGTCATCAGTCTTGGTTAAACTCATTTAACAGTGTCAAGATGAATTTTGCAAGTTATATTAGTAATTTATAGATACTAAATTAGTAAATGAGCCCCTGCCACACAGCTTGAAGAATTGTAGGAAAAAGGGAAACCGAGTAGGGTGGCCAATGTCATTTTATTGCTGTCCACTTTGGGCCCCCAATCGCCTGTTGTTTGTGGGCAAGCCTGAGCAACTTACACCTCAAATACACCTAAGAGATAGAATTTAGGAATACAATAGGATTTAAACACAGAAGTCCTGAGTGATGTGGAATCCTTTCCAAAGTGCCTGAAGGCTGATTTCAGAAAAGGCTGTAGGAACACCAGACCCCAACCTGTGAGTACCTGTAGGAACCCTGTGTTTCAGCATAGGTGTGTACTGAGTTACAGGCGAGCCAGGTGCACCAGAGCACCGCCCAGACGATGCTGACATTGAGTAGGGAGCCTTCAAGTTAACAGGCAAGGTTGAACCTAGGATTGGCTTTTTTTACCCCCAATCTTCAGACAGAAGTACCTCCAGCTGGTCATGATTAACACATGAACTCTTACCTCTTGTTTGATGGCTGGAGTTTGATTTGATAAGACACAACCTGGGAAAGTCCTGATGCCCCTACTTTAATTTATTTGTCTCTGTGAAGATACTGCATTGTGGTTCGGAAGACTTCTTTGCTCAGTAAGACAGTGTTTTGTATTCTGGGTTTCCCAAGAGGGTGCTGAAGGGTTAAAACCTTTTGGAAATGGGGTTTATCAAGTTCTCCTACAGAAGTGTTATTTATGTGTGAGGAGACCAATTTCTGTTTCAAAGAATATTTAAATATTCTGTATTAAATGGAACAGGATTTAGGTCACATCATTCCATGTTGCACATCTTAAATGTTATGTTGTATAGACTTTCTCTTATTTTTCCAATGGCTTATAGTGACTAAATTAGTCTGTTAGCAGTGGTTTCAGATGTTCTTCTAGCTTCATGGTCAGAGCCCTTCTTTAGGGCTGGTGGAGATAACATAAGGTGGAAGAGGGTTTTTAAACTTTTTTGCTGAGGCTTCCAAGTAAGTGCAGGGCAGAAGTCAGGCAAGGAAAAACAGTGGTGTCTCACGCATGAGTCTTTTCAAATATACCTGTCCTCTTTAGGACAGTACTAGCAGTAGAGAAGAAAGATAACTTCCTTCCCTTCTTTCCCTAGAAGATTCTTTTTGAAAACAAATTCAGGATAGCCACAAAAACTAAGGAGGTAGGAAGGAGAACCAGATAGAACTGCTCAAATCTGATTTTTGTTGAACAACCAATAGTTAATGCTATTATACGTAGTTAACTCTAAATTCTGCAAGGCAGTGCATTGTATAAGTACATTATTCTTTTCTGGGTCATAAATATATAGGACTTAGTGGTATACATGATGTACGCTCTTGGGTTGCATTGCACCTAAATCAGTGTTTTTAGTTTCACATTCCTGTTCCAAGGTAATTCTACATAATGAGAAATCTAAGAGGCCAACAAAAATAAATCAGCTACAAACAGAGCAGCAGTGTTGGCAGAAAATATCTTGAAAACATTTATAGATTATGTTTCCTCATTTACACAGTGTTTTCAAAATAAACTACACCCTGTGGACTCTTAGATGCAGAAAACACGTGCCAAGAGATGGCGTGTGAAGATGAACCAACAGAGGTAGGGTAGGTGAAAGTCCGATGCTGTAAACGAATATTCAACATTCTTTTGGGTCATTGTCCGATAACTCCACACCCTCTGAGTAATATGGTCATACAGCAGTGACAACCCAACATAGCCCCGGGAGAAGGAAGCTCTTTTTGTGTTCCCAGCCAGGCATATGCAGAGGTATGCCCATAAGCTGCTGCTAAAAGTGCTGATTGCATCTAATTGCTGTTAATTTATTCTGGTCTGAATTGTACTGAGTAATAGCTGTTAGCAGGAGAATTTTCCTCTTTATAGGTGTCGATTCAAGTCTTGCTGAAGAACAGAGTGTGCTGCTGTGCTTATTAGCAATTCTTATCCCCGAGGAAAGAGGAGCACTCCTCTTTTGTGTCCTGAAGAATATTTTGGCCAGAATTTTAGTATTCTTGCCAGTACGGGTTGGCAAGAAAGCGCGGCTCCCTGTCCTCACTATCTCTCCAGGGGCCCTGCCACTGAGGTTACACATACTAGCAGCCCTTGTCCAGAAGAAGATTGCTGAGCGAGTTGTTCCCAGATTTTTGCTCCTGACGCACTTGCTGTGAAACAATGTCTCTCTCTAGCCCCTAGTTTATAGGAGTGGGTGTGTCCAGCGCTAGAAAAGGCCGCGCACTGGTAAATCACTGCGTTACTGTTTCGTTTATGGTTGTTCTTTCTTCCTGAGCAACTACCAGGAAGCAACAACCTTATATAATGTTATAACCTAATGCTAAGAAAGCTTCACTTCCTCAGCAGCAGTCGGTGCAACTGGCTCAAGGTGTTTGATTGTTGTCTGAATCTCGGAAATGATGTCTTGGTGATTGGAATGCCCTTTCTTCACTTGCCAGCTGCTGCGTGGAGGTGCCTCAGTTCCATTTTTATGTGGCAGCTTTAATTTCTGTTTCCTTAACAGAAAGTGAGCAATGCAGCACACCTTTCCTAGCTTGCAATTAAACTTGCCTTAGTCACTGCTGGTGGAACAGGCAGAAACAGGTCATTTGATAGAAACTGTCTGTAATTAAACTGAGACAAACACGTCCTGTTAAAGATTTTGAGGAAATCTCTTCAGGCAAAAAAACCTGCTTCCTAAGGATGGACTTAGCATGGCCTTCCTTGTATTGTACTTTCCTTCCTGCAGATGACAGATACGGGTAAATGCTGGTACCATTTCTGCAAGCAATGGTTTTGTTCCACACCCTGCTACAGGGGGGTCACGCTGGCTGCAGCTGATTCTTCCCAACCTGGTCTTGTACTAATTTCCAACTTTCCCGGAGCTAGATGTGTGATTGAGCTTTGCAAACTTTAGTGGCCTAAGAAGTAATTCATTCCATCTAAAATTAGGTACTTGGATACTTTCTAGAGGCAACGGAGAAACGGTACTTGTTTCCTGGAAGTAATCAATCCCATTCTGATTGGGTTGGGTGGTGGGGTAGCAGGTTGTTTGCTTTGTAGGCGTAGCCACAGCAGGAAGTGTTCTAACAAGTGATCTAACATCTCTGCTGTCTGCAAAGTCAGCCTTGCAAGAGGGTCTGCCATGGGATCCTTTCCTGTTATATTTTCAGAAAAGTTAAATGCTGTCAATAGTCATGTTGGGTGATAAAACTCCTTTTTACAGTCATGGGAAAATTGTAATGGTATTTTAAAAAGACTGGTCTCTGCCCTGCAGTCTCATGCCCAGCGTGGAATTTGGGTAAATAAAAGCAGTATTGTCCATCATGTGTTTCTCTACTATATTTTAGAGAGCTACTCAGACTAAGATTGGTGAAAGAGTCCTACTATTTGGCAGATTTGAAGAAAAAGTAACACAATGGTATAGATTTTCAGGCCAAAAGAGATCAACATCTCCCAGATAACTTATCTTCTGAGATAAACATGACCTGTGTGCTGTCTATAGCAGCAGTACAAAATTGCTTTTGTAATATTCTCACTTAAGCAATTTCAGAACGGCAAAGCTACTGAAGCATTGTTCCCAAAGTGTGCATATGCATGTTTCATGTCCTCCCACGTGGATTCTCTGATGTCTAATTCTGTGGTCTGTTCCTTGTGGAGAATAAGAGATCCATGGGTTAAAAAGAGATCTTCTGTGTTCAGGACTGGCTGAGATGTTTAATATCTTTACTGATGATCTGGATGATCTCAGTACTACAGGGTACTGAGTCTACCCGTAGCAAATTCACAGACAACACCAAGTTGGACAGGAGTGTTGATCTGCTGGAGGGCAGGAAGGCCCTGCAGAGGGACCTGGACAGGCTGGATCAATGGGCTGAGACCAACAGTATGAAGTTGACTAAGAACAAGTGTCAGATCCTGCACTTGGGTCACAACAACCCCAAAGAGTGCTCCAGGCTGGGGCAGAGGATCTGGAAAATAGGAAAGTACCTGGGGCTGCTGGTTGACAGCAGCTGAACATGAGCTGAGGTGTGCCCAGGTGGGCAGGAAGGCAGCGGCACTTAGCCTGTGTCAGCAATAGCGTGGCAGCAGCACCAGGGTAGTGATTGTCCCCCTGAGCTGGGCACTGGTG
>VZTR01032756.1:67680-162230 GCA_013400775.1 Chaetops frenatus
TAAACCACAACACCTAGAATTTCTACCATGCATCTCTAAAGGAAGTAGCCTTTTGTGGGGATGAATTCTGATTTTAGCCTTCAAGTTTCCTTTTTGTTGTTACAGTGTCTCTTGTGAGAGCCAACAGAAAGTGGTTTTGCTTAGTTTGGAACATCAGCTGGGGTTTGGCATCTCTTGTGTTCTGATCAGATTAGCACTGCTGAAGGGTTTTGGATGCCTATCACAGGAGACAAACAAGCAGACTTACAAGGAGCTTTAAAAACATAAGCTCTGATTGTATGAGAATGGGCTTTGTAAAATATGTTACAACTCCACACAATTATTAAGACAAGGGCTTTTTGATTTGAAAACTCGAGGCTTTCACTTGAATCTTACAAGTTGGTCAATGTGGTTGTCATGCTACATTACCTTGCAGAAAAGAATTTAGTTTTGACAGCTACTATGTGATTCTGCCTGCATCACAAATATACTTTTAATTCAGAGCTTACTTGTAAAAAATTGGAAATGCCTAAATAAGCATGGTTGAGTTTGCTTCTTTCCTGGCATGGAAAACCAACCAGCCTACCCCTTGCTCCTTGTTCACTGATTAGGAAGGTGCTCTTACTCAGAGTGTGGTGAGGCACTGGGAGAAGTTGCCTAGAGAAGCTATGTGTGCCCCATCCCTGGAAGTGTTCCAGGCCAGCTTGAGGGGACCCTGAGCAACCTCTTCTAGTGAGTGGCATCCCTGCCTGTGGCAGGTGAGTTGGAACTAGATAAGGTCCCTTCCAACCCAAACCATTCTGTGATTTGTGGCAGTGAGCTTGGGAATTTAACCCTCCAACATCTCTCAACAGAGAGAGATGTTTTGATATCTGACGGAGTGTTACGAATTCAAATAACTGTGTAAGTTGGAGATCTCTTTATTTGCTGTTGAGGTCTCTAAAGTCTGATTTACTGTCAGCCTAGAAATTCCTCTTATTACCAGACTTACTCCCTCCTTTGTTATTGATGGAGAGACTTAAAACAGGTTCACTTTGAAAATGTAAAGTGCAGAGCACAGCTTTGTAACCAGCTACCTGTCACTGTTACCAAATCTCCAAAAACTGGACTAAGACCCCTTAACACCCATTTTTCTGTGTTAAAGAGGGCATCATTTATTTACATGCCTGGAAGGCATGGGGGACCACTCCTCCTAACATGTCCCCTGACTTCTACAAGCATGTTGCTAATATGCAGTCACTACATGCATATTATAGTTTGTTCATTACCATAAAACCCCTCCCAATATTCCCCAAGTTCCTAAACTCAGTCCTTGCTTTGGCTGTAGCTGCAGTCCTGAGCCAGATGTCTCCTCTTTATCTTCTAACATCCTTACTTGGAGAACAATTTCTGCATGCCTTGCTTCTCTGCTGAAGGTCTGCAGGCACAGTGTCTCCTCTGCTAAAAATTCACAGTTACGGTGTCTTTCTACTAAAAGCTCACAATTACAGTAGAAATTGAATTACCCTTTTTGGTATTAGGGGAGTTTTATGTGAGAATGAGAAGATGAGATTATTACTGCACCAAGCAAAAGAAGATACAGGATTTAAAACCAGTAGCTGGAAAAGCTTTTTAAAAGGAACTGCCAAAATTTGTGCTGATCTAATGTCACAAGAAAGCCTGACCAGCTCACCTGCAAGGGGAAAGCACCCTTAAGTAAAGTTCAGGAGGCCACTCCAATTTACTGACTTTGATGGTACAAGAGCTGTCCAGATGTTTGAGCTATTTTTGCAGCATTTAGGAATGTGTGTTTTCTTAAAAGATATAGTGATGTCCTGAATTTGTCTGGAGGAACTTTGTTGTTCTCATTAGATTGAAAAATGGATAATGCAAACCAGATGCAGACATGATACATCCACCTCTTGGAAAGGCCCCGGTGGTTCATTCATAATGTTCAGCAACCATGATTCTGGGTTTGTCCTCTGGGGGCTATTCCTGGTGCATCCTAACTCGCTTAACCAGCAGCAGTAGTTTGAGAGCATCCACTGTGGCTCTACAGGCCAAATGGAAGACCTATTTTTGAGATTCCTGTTAGCCATTGTAAGTTTGCAATAGTGAAAGCTTCCAGTTGTTCACGGTCGCTCTAACAGCCCTGCTTCCAAACCCTGCCCTCAAAGGCAGCGAGGTGGGGTGACAAGCTTCAACCCCACCAGGTCATGGCAGCAGGATAGGCTACACCAGAGTAGATCAATTGTCACATGATGTATTTGTGAGGCATTTTGCTTTGGTGCTGCCATGCTGGGTGAGAATGGGTTTGGACAAAAGGGGTAGAGACATCTCTGAGACATTTCTGGCATCCATCTGTTCTTGTGTAAGCAGGTAGTGTTCTACCAAGGCAAAACAGGCAGGAGAAGATTCTGCATCATAAGGCAACAGGAACCTGGTCTTAACTGCCCTTGGTTTTCCCAGCTCTCAAATTTAAGTAGAATAGGCAGCTGCATGAATAGCCCTTCACCTTCTTCTGATCTTAAAACTTCCTGTTAAGTACTATGAAGCAACCAATTTACTTACTGATGTGAAATGGATCATGAATTATCACCCTGGAACAGTGAGATTTGAAGTAACTGAGTTTCAAGCTCAGGCCTTCTGATTCAAAGCTCTTGGAGCAATACACATCTATCTGCCTCTACAGACAGCAAAACCCAAAGAGGTTAGAAGCTGATGCAGCTTCACTCCTTTTCTCTCTCAAATTAGTTTCCTGCCCATGTTGATTTGAAAGTACAGTTGCAAAGAGGTGCAACATAAAGTAGTTGGTAGTTCTGAGCGTTTTGGGTTCCACCCCCAGTCAATCCCTTTTTGCTTGTTTGTGCTGAACTTGCTACAGCATATCTGTATAAGAAACAATTCCAGAGTGAGAGGCAAGCAGCTTTCAAGAGAGCTACACGTGTAAATACATTCTCAGTGGCAGCAGAATAGTGACGGTGCCTCCACTCTCAGACTGTTTGCCACCTTGAAGGGACCTGTCTTCCTTTGATACTACACATGACACGTTTTGGGAGCCCCTTGCAGGTAAAACCTTTTCCATAAGGAAAGTCTGTTTGCAGCTTGCAGTGGTCGGAACTGAGACACGCAGTATTAAATCCCAATCCCTGAAGCAATGAGGATGTCCTCAAAATATATCAGTCCTCTCCAGAGCTCTTTCTCTCTTGCAGACATAAGGCCAATGTTAATTGCTGCTGAGCAAAATGCTAGAACTTTGCTAAAAGATCAAATTTCTCAAGAGCCTTACTGTTATGCTTAGTGTATATTAAACTATATTTTTTTTCTTGGTTTAAAGTTATTTTTTTGTAACATTTTTGCACTTTGCTGTTACTACTTTTTTAAAAACTTGCAGTGGAAGGGAATGTGGAGTTTGAAAATCAGGAACAGTAAAAGTGTTATTTGCTGAAATGTGGGAAACTAATTTTCTGTTCTGGGCCAGTTTGTTTTAACATCTGGGAAGATGCAAGTTCTCAGCTGGTTGCTAAGCATTATTTCATGGTCTTCAGATAGTCTAATCCAGCATTTCCTTCTTTGAATCATACTTCTTACACTTGTTTCTAGTTAATCAACATCTTTTGTCTTTCTCTCTAGTAGTTCAGCAATTTTTCAAGAATAGAAGTATTTGATTTTCTTTGCTAAAAAAAAAAAACAAACCAAAAACCCCCAGCAAAACAAAAACCAAAAATCTTTTGTAGCATTTTTATACTGATATTTGATCTCAGCAAGAGACAGTGGAAACATATTTGACAGAAACACAAATCCTCATTAAGAAAAACTTATAGTATTCGCTGAAAGTTTAGTTCTGATTGTAACTGGACTGCCAGCACATTAGCACAAATGAAATTAAACATAAGGTTGATTTTTTTTTTTTTATAACTGAACTGGTGTGTCTTTTGGTGCCAGGAAGGAACAAGTTCTCAGAGACTGAATTAACAGTCTTTTAAAAATCAGTTTCTTTTGCATATACTGTTACTGGTTATACAATAAGCCAAGGTCTCTCTGCATTTCATTAGCTTTGCCCATGCATGCGTATATAAAGAGTATGGCAATGCCCATTGAGCAGACAGTCTCTCAGTGCTCCATTGTGTTTGCACATGCATGCATAAGAATGTTGCTTTTTAATATAGAGAGGCTGCTGTTATGTGGTCTGTGATGATGTTTGTGTAAGCAAGCAAAGGCTTCCTGGCTCATCCTGTCTCCTGCTGCCAACAGCCCTGTGTCACTGTTTCTGCACTGGGCAAAGGGGGTTTGGCTTCCCAGATCCAAAGCTCATGTTTCTCATCGTGGGGTTTCTATCTTAAAAAATATCTGCCAAGATTGTTCAAAAATAAATAGCTTTTCTACCATTGTGATGTGTGTTATTGCTAAGTCTTTTTCACTGAGACCCATCATTTTAATTCTATAGAAAAAAAGTGCTCAGGTGGGATAAAATGACAGAGATATTTGCAGCAAATAGGTACCAGTGCGACACCCAAGGAAATTAAATTATTTTAAAGTATTACTGTATTTACAGACATCTTTCTGTGGAGAGAACAAGGCCAGGTTCTAGTACATTAAACAGCCCATGATCAAATTATTAGGAAGTCTATTGGAGTGCACAGTCTGGAAGAAACATGATTAAAAACCCTATTGGGACTCTTAATGTGAACTTTCGTGTAGGAAAAGACACAGCTGGTATTTAGGAGTGTGAACCAGTAATTAAAAGCTACATTATATATACATGCCTGCACATACATTAAAAACCCGTGTGGCGGAGAACGTAAGGGATGGCAATAACCAGCAGAGTAAGGTGACGCCAAATAAAAAGTGTACAACTTTCCATGAACTGAATGTGCTTTTGCTGTGAGCTAATGCTACATCCCTCCTGTTCTAGCCTAGAGATAGCTGTGGAGGGGTGGTGAGCTTCCTTGTTTGTCTGATGGAGCGAGTGGAAAATTAGATCAGTACCGCCTTCTTCAAGTCAGGGTGTTTGAATTCCAGTTTAAATACCTGTCACAAGAGACACAAGCCTTTTATTGAACTGTTTAAGCTGAAGTCTCTTCTAGACAACCTTGCAGACCAGCAATACCAGTCTCCCCCAGCTTTCCTCAGTATTTCACTTCTCTGTGGTGTATTTCTGTTTGTCCCCTAGGGAAGCTGGTCCTCTGGAGAAGCATGTGCTGATGCCTTCTGAAGTCGGTGGGCATCTGCTTATTTAATCAAATGATAATCAAATGATTATCAAAGCAAACCCTCATCTCAGGCAATTGCAGCGCTTCCTATAGCCAGTGGGGAAACATTAGCTTCTGATCTGGCAGGTTTTGGGTACCATCTGCCCTGCCAGGCTGTCAAAAAGTACAGCTCAGTAATGCAGCTGGAATTGTTTGAGAATATATCATGGATAAATACAAGCAGAACGTGATGGTTACCTTTCTGTCCTCAGTTATTGTTCTAAAGCAGGCTTTCAGGTGGTTTCCAGCTGGCATGGAAAAAATCTTAGATCCCGAAGTAAATACACCAGTAGTGTGTATTGATGACTGCACACATTTCCTCTCACATGCTCCATCATTATGAAGACAATGCTTTTGGAGGGAAATGACCAGGTAAATCTTGGCCTCCATTATTATGAAGAAGTGCTCTTGGAGGGAAATGACCAGGTAAATCCTGGCCTCTGCCAAAGAGTCCCAGGTAGTGCCCCAGGCAGATAAATGAGCTGTCAGATAGTGCTTGACTGACCAGACCAGAACTGATGCTCTAAAAGTCTAAGTTGCCATGACCATACAGCAGTTTCCTCTATCTGAAATGGAATTCTTGAAATCATTTGGGTTTGAAGTGCTTAGAAAATAAGGTTTTATCTGCCTGTACAGAGCTGGGCTCTAGTGGGGGGAGATCAACGGATTTGATTATTTCTCTGCTTTTAGCTCAACTACTCTGTGCTATGAATTATTCATGGAGTCAGTGTATGGTACTGCTGACATTTGTCGTTGCAGGTTTCATTATATGCAAATGTGCAAGCCCCTTTTGCAGACACTACATGAGACTTTTTTTCATTATGTGAGAGAGTGAATGTATAATTAACAGTGTACCAGTGAAACCAGCACTTACTTGGCCTATCATAACAGGAATCTGTTCTTCTCTAGTAACATTTTCAGTTCATCACACACACTGTATCTCCTTGCAACATGAGTAATAACCTTGCCTTTCTTGAGTCAGATTCTAGTGCCACTTTTTCCTCCTCTTATTGCTGTAAAAGTAGTCTGAACACAGTAGAATGTGGTAATTTAAGCTTCTCCTCTGCAGATATTGCTGGCCTCTGCTGGTACATAAACATCAGGCTTTCATTAGCCATAAGCATGAAAATTTAGCTCTGAATATGGTTATCCTGATATATCTCTGGAATATGTCCATTGAGAGCCACAGCCTGACTGCAGATGTTGGATTGTACCTGGGGTGGTGGAGAGAGCATGCCTTGGGAAACGAGTCAAGACAACTGGTACTCTGTGAATAAGGCCCTAGATTTATGTGTAAATGAGAGAGGATTTTGGCTCTTGTGTACGAAATTATACTCAGGGGATGGTGTTTTCATTGCATTTATTTTAAGAAAAATCTGCTGTTGGAGCAAGAGCAATTTAACTCTTATTATACTCATTTCTGTGAGACTTACTGAAATATTCCCTGCTGGAATATTATTCAGAGCGGGCTTATTCTGTATAAGGCTCCTCATCTATTTAAAGTTCCTTAGGTTAAAACCTCATCTGCTAAAGAAATAATTATAAAAAGCCCTTTCTATATGTCAGAGTTCACCCAAATTTTCAAACTAACAAAGGAATATTGCCCTTTTCCCTGCCTTAGGTCCATGTTCACTCTTCCAACACAGTGCTCAGATAAATAGGTTCTGTTTGCAGCTTTTTGCTGGAACAGCAGGGGGATAGAGAAAAAATGATTTATTCAAGTTGTCATTACTTCAGCGTGGGGGAAATAACACCACAGTGCTGTGCCTGAGAATCTTTCTGAGGCTGCTCAGTCTGTGTCAGGGACTGAGATGAGGACCAAGCCAGCCCATGAGGAGCACAGACACACTTTGCAGGAGTTTGCCTCCCCTCAGTCTGTTGTTTCTGCAAGCTCAGAAGTAAAGGGAGTTAGAACATGGAAATTTAAGTGTATGTTTTTAAAACATTCAATGTACACTCTCTTAAAGTCTGCCATGGCTGTGCCAGAAGGCAAAACTTCCCAAGAATATCTGACAAAGTTTTTCAAAACCTTTTTTCCTCCCTTTCTCATTTGGGCTTTTTTGGTTTTCACCAGAAAGGAATTCTTCAATAAAAGGGAAAGTATTTTATTCAAAAGTCCTTACAGCAGAAAATCTCTTGGTTTTTTTAATTAAAAAACAAGCAATTTTACTTCAGAAACCCCCATTCTTGAATTGTTTAAATTCTCCATGGAAATAATTTGGGGTGGGTTTTTGTTGGGTTTATTTTCAACAGCTAAACTAATAAAATGCAGTAGACGCTTAGGAATGTTCTATTGTTGTTAAAATATCTTAGCAAAGGAAGCCTTCCCTGATCTGTGATTTCATCTCATTACCTCTGCACACAGTAACCTCAGCAATGCTCAAAACCATTCACTGTACCAAAACCAGATTGATCCCTGCTGTAACTCCTGCAGTTCAGAGGGTGAATTTGCCCTCTGAAATCTCCAAGGCAATTTAGCAAATCTTATTTGCAGAAGGGATCAGATGAAAAATTGTTGCTGCTTTGTTTAATCTCATTCAGTTTTCCAGTTGAGATGGGACTGTTTATCCCCTGTTCTGCAGCAGGTTTTCCAGTGCATTGTGGAGTTCAGGCATGTGAAGGTCACACACACCCCACCTCGACTGTGTTTTTTACCTCCGGAAAGAAGAACTTCTCAAAAAAGGCAGGATTGTTATTGCTGCTTATATTTATGTCTTGAAAGAGCTGCCATTATGTAGTAAATTACAGGGTTTATATATGGGTTTGGGACCTTGAACAAAAATAGAGGGTTTTCTTAATCCTGTTTGTCAGAGGCAAAGATTAAGTGTAGATGATCCACTAAAAGAAAAATGGAAAGAGGTCTGGATTTGATCCTAGCCTGACAGAAGTGGTAAGCTAAGGATGGAGCCATTCACTCTTAAAGGCAAGCCAGGGAATCTCCTGGAAAACATTATGGCCTTTGATAAATTCTGTAGAAATCCTCAACATATCAAAATATAGCACACACAACATTCAGAGAGATAGAAATGAAGCCAAGCAGAATTCCTAGACATTTCTGGCACTGTTGCACAGAGAAGCCTTTGTGGTGTTGTGAATAAAAAGTATTTAACCTCTGGCAAAAGCAGTTTGCAAGTACCATACATTTCAGAGTAGTCAAAGGCTCTACAATGTGGCAAGGGCAGAAAATGGGACATTCCACCCACTGTAACCCTAGATAATCACCAACCTCAGATATTCTCCTGGGATTGGGCAGTGCACCTGGGACTTCTGAAGCATCTTTTGCATTATAGCCTGAAATTTAAAAATGTTTAGATGTCTCTGAGCTATTGCAAGCTGCTCAGGCTGATGAGAAAGAAGCTTCCTAAGATTAGTCCTACTACAAAGTGGGTTTTGCCATACCTGGCTGTAGTGGAAATTATCTACAAAAATTTATAGCATCTATCTCGGAGTTCAAATCTGTTTGACACGTATGAAGAGCCTGGATTATTAAATGAAGCTTCAAAGGTGACAAGTGTGTTTTGAGCTTCAAAGCCAATTGCATCAGCTGTGGAAGGACAGAAGTAAGTCTTCTGCTCAAACCATTTGAGAAACCTAACAGAAGAAAGTACATAATTGATTGTTTATTAAGATATTACAACTTAAATTCACACTCCTGTGACAGAAAAGGAAGTGTGCTGTTTGCTTATAGCTGAGACTGTTAAAGCCTTACTGTCAACAAATACTGAAATGCAGCTTACTTTATTGCCTCTGGAAATGATCACCATGAGAAGTCACAGTGATCAGCAAGATGTAACCTTTCTCCCAGCAGGAAAGGCAAATGCTTTTTCTGCTTTGAAAAACCCAAGGGTTGACTTCAAAACAACTTTTTGTACATCTATTGCTATGCAGTAGTCAGAATTTGTCTGCCACGTGCTCTGTAAAAGGCCCCAGATGAATTTGCTGAGATGCTCCAAAAATGTCTTTCTTTCCAAGAAAAATCTACAAGTAAACAAAAGTGGAGCAATACAGACAGGTGCTGTAGTGCTGCCAAAATTGTTCCCTCTTCCACCCTGAGAGGTGAGCAAAAGGGCAAAAGAGAGTTAAAATCCATGCCAACCTATCAGCCAGTCCTGGAGTACTGCTGCTCCATACAGCATAGTGTTCTCACCACTATTTCTGCTCTGCCTTTGCTGCTTTTTTTCTGCCATGTGTAGAAACAGGCCCTTTCTTACTCTTAGGTATTGGGGAATAGATGTATGAAGCAAATTGTAGTGATAATGTGCTGCTTTGGTACCTATAACCCTTGAAAAGGGACTTTATTTCAGAAAATGATGTGATGTCCTGCCCTGTACCCCAGATTTCTCTACCCTAAAAGTCAAGCTAAAACTCTCCAAACAAAACCAAGTTCATAAATAAACCTTCTCTTTCTTGAAAAGTCATGCCAAGCACAGCTCCTATTCCAAAGACCACTGCTGACATTCTTTAGTGGGCACTGACATGATTTGAGTGTCTTTAAATGTGTTTTTCTATTTAATTCTCTTTTTTTCTACATTATCTGTGGCTCTGGTCTTGCTCATCTGCATTCAATTTATTTTGTGGTTTTGAGAACTGTAGGAGTTAATGCTGAAAGCTGTGAAGGCTGATAATTAGCTACAAATCTTTTCAGTGAATTTTTCTGAAAAGAGCTCAGTGCTTGAGAAAGGTCAGGAGCACACAGGACCAAGACCCAAAATCTCTTCCTTCCATGCTTGTGGAGAGAACTTTACCAGGGCAGTTCCCCTTATTTTAGAGAGGTGCTCCCTTGCTTGTGGCTGACTTGATAAAACCCAGAGCTTCATGCACCTGGCTGCCGTTCTTGGCTCCACCAGTGAGCTGCTGGCCAGCTGCTCTACCTGTCCATGCCTTGTCCTCCCCTGAAGAATGTGGATGGTGCTGCCAGCCATCATGGCATGCCTTTGGAAAGCGCTCTGAAGAGAAAGGGAGAGTGGCCAAATTGCTATTCCAGAAATATATGGTGAAATATCCTTTAAATGATAGGAGAATGTTAACATTTTTCTGGTGTGCTAAGCTTGATTAGCTAGTAGCCAGAGCCCTGCATGGCAGGACTGCTTCTAAGTGCCATTATTAATTATGTACTATCATTTGTTAATAATTGATACTGCTTTTTTAGACAGGCAAAAGGGCTCGGAGCTAATTGAATGTGCCAAAGAAAACGATGCCTCCATTGAGGGGTTGAAATTGGCAGGAATTGCACTTGGGAGCGGCATGAATGCAGTCCTGCAGTTTGTTGTTGTTTCTGACAGGGAAGCTATTGTGGGGCAGGAAGGGAGGGAAGGGGAAACAACCACAGCTGGAATTTTCCCTTCTGCACACTGCTGCCTCCCTCTCTGTGCCTCGCAGCCAAACTGCAGAGCTCTGTAGAGCTGGCACTGTTACTGCAGAAGGAAGTCCTGGGTGCAGTACCGTCCCCAAGGCTGCTCTGTGAGGCTGAGTTTCAACATCTACTGCTGCAGCAGCTGAGCTGGGATCTCAGCTTTTTCACTTGTGTTCTTGAGAGCACTGATTTCTTTTTGACTGACCCTTTTGGGCTGGAGAAGAGCCCAAGCTGAAATCCCATTTGCAAGTGCTGTCCACTCTTAATCTCCTAGGGTCTGGATGGGAGAGAACCTGTGTCTCAGAGACCGTGGAAGTGATGCCTCTAGACCTCACCGTGGTTTGGCTCGGTTTCTGCACTGGTTTTAGCAGCCAGCATAATTGCTGAGGGGCTGAGCTATAAAACAACCTAGATTATTGCAGTAATTTGACATTTTCATGCTGAGAATGGGAGGTAAATCCAGAGATGTTCCTCTTGTCTTTTTCTAACAAATATTAAATAGTACCCAGGGAATCCCACTCAGGCACATAATTCAACCCCCTCAAGTGGTTTCTCATGACCTTTGTTTTGGATGGTGACTTTTAGCCATGTTTTGGTTAAACTTCCTTTTAAGTTTAAGTTACCTGTTGCCTTTCAAGAAACTTAATGGAATTGTGAAACTATCAAAAGCATGACAACTCTTGAAGCCCCTGTTCCTCTTCCTCTGTAAGGTTCAATGATTGTTAACAATACTGAATACTGGAAGAGGTCACTGCAGAGTTCACTAATCACATATATCAAATATTCAATATCCTTTCTTCCTGGAAGGAACCAACAAGAGCGTCCTTCAAGTTAGATTGGATAAATAATGAGAACATTACTTCTATTTTTCATGAGTCAATATAATAATGTGTCAAAAGATAAATATGTTCTCCATAAAAGTTTTATTGCTTGTGCTAGAGGGAATTTTGTACTTCACTAATAATAGTACTTAACAGATGTATATCCTATTTTGTAATTGCGTGTGTGAGATAAACTGGTAGTGCAGTGAAAACAGTGGTTATCAGGGCTAAAAGAGAACTGTGCCAATAGATCTGAAGTAACAGTATTATAGTGAGACATCAAGTAATGCATATGCCACTGCCAGAGGGGGGATTGGAGGCAGAAAACATGTTTTACAAAAGCCAGTTAAAGGCTTACAGAGTCTAAGTTTCAAGTAGAACCTGAAGAAGCTGGCCTAGATGACAGGTGATATTTCTGGTTATATCTTTTCAAGGAGATACTGAGGTGGTTTCATGAGTTATCACAGGGCTTTGTTATCTAGGTGAAAACTCCCACTCTATACAAAAGTATTTTATAATGCCAAAAAGGTGGTCCTGTGGCCCTTATGGTTTATACTGTAATAATAACTTCAGCATGTCTGCAACCCTTTCCCTCTGAGAACCACTCCAGCATCTCTTGAGGAAAAGCATCATGATGTATGGTTGTTCACAAACCTAAAAATGACAATTGCTGCTATAGGTGAAAATGTATTTCTTGTGTTTATCCATCCTGGCTCATGATTTTGGATGGAGATAGTTGGGAAAAAGAACAAAAAACCAGCCAGAAAAAAAAAGACAGGGTGTATTTCTAAATGTTTGTAGCTTTCCAAATTTGGGGTTAGAACTGAAATAAAGGTTTTTCTTTCTTTTCTGTTTTTTTTTTTTNTAAAGGCACTGTAGACATTTTGCAGTAATTGGCAGCTGCAAATAACTGAGAAATAAAAGAACTTAAACATAATAGAGTTGCAATAGGCAGCCAAAACTGTGGGTGGGCCTTCCACAGAGCTAAAGAAATGAAGAAAAAAATGGGAAAGTCAGGTCCCTCTGAAGGATTTTCCTCCAAAAAGCTTTTGTGAGGTGGGAATTCAGCTACCAGCAATTGAGAAGGCAATAATCTGAACGACAAACACACTGCAAAAAAAAATCTGTGTCTCTACTAGCACAGCATTGCTTTCTTTGTACTGGGTGCCTGAGAGATTGAAATCTGTGATGTTATTTTTTGGTGGCAGTGGGCTTTATTCACCTGATATGCCAGAATTTGCAACCAGTTTTGGAGTAGTAAGGTTCACGTTGGTGCAGTGCCAGTCAGTGCCTGCCTGTGATGCCCTCAGCTCTTAGGGCTGTTGGTTAACTGGTGTTGCTGATAAAATCAAGCAAACGAAAGGGATCAGCAGAACCCATTCAAAATAGGAAACTCTTCACAGAGGCTTTTGATTAGGAGTTAGCTGGATTATGGTTGCTTCAGTTATTACTGTGTTTTTACTCTATTAGTTTCTTCTCTATGATAGCTATGATTTTAAAAGCAGATATGAAGAGTCTTTTAGATGTCATATTACGTGTCAGAGATTTTAAGACTTCAGAAGAAATAAGGACCAATAAAACTGCAGTTTTATTGCTGAAGCAGTGAGTTTGCAGTCTGTTCAGATTAGCATTATATGGGCCTTTCTTTTAAAACTCTGACAGGTATGACTGCAGTGGCATATATCACAACAGGGTTGCATCCCAGAGATCAGGACACATCCTTCAATATTTTTGCAGCATAGTTTGAACCGTTCTCAGGAGTGACCAAATGCTGGAAGGACTTCTTTTAGTCTAATGGTTCATGCATGAGTCTCTGACAGGTACATAGCTTAAAGCTAGGCTTTTCCTGCTCTAGCTGTTCTAAAGAAACATTTTGAGGGCGCTGAGTTGATTGGGGGACCTCTTGTACTTCATGAGAACTGGTGGTGTTCAGCTGAACTGACAGCTTTAGAGGAGTTCTGAAAGCACGTTTGTGTGAGTTTCCCTAGTGCTGATCTTTTCTAACACATAAAGGTTTTTAAAATCTTGACTCGTGTTATTTTTTTCCAAGAGTTAATTGCTTTCTAGGGAAAATCTCAGAAGAAAATGTATTCCCTACATTATCCCCAGAGAAGAGCAGAATACACATTTCTTGAGGTACCTTTCTTTTTTTTCTTTCTTTATTACTGATGATGTTGTTCAGTTCATTTTCTTCACTGCTCACTGATACAGGTAAATGAGAAAGGAGTAATGACCCCTCCTCAAAGCTGTCTTAGAATATCTGTGCACTTAATAAACCCATGAACTGACAATCAGAAGACATATTTGTGGAGTGTCCTCTATGTCTGTGGACACAAACAAGCCAAGCAGGTGGCCACCTACACAGGACAGTTCACCTCCAGAACAGGTTTGTCACAGGCAAACCCTCTTCCCCTCTTGGGAGGGATCCATTGGACCATTCTAACTTCAAGACACTGTCTGGTGATGGTTTAGGGAGAGTGCAGCTGAAATTGGTAAATTTGTGACAGATGGGATGTTCGGGTAGTTCACTGGTAACTAGAAACCTGTTGGAAATACTTTTGGACCTGGTTGGTCAATGAGGCCTAATTGGTTAGTGTGTGTTTATGCTCTCCTCCACATGGTAACCACATCACATATGGCAAGAGTCATTGGAAAACCTTATTTCTAAACCTTATTTCTTAACTCTGCCTCAAAAGCAGATCTATTGCTTGATCCTAATCAAGGTGGCTGTTACCGTACCTCTGGCTAAAAGCCTGGGAAAAATTAAATTTCTTAAATGACGTATTGTTATATTGATGCTACTGCTATTACTATAATTAGAGCAGCTCGTGGGTTTGGACAATCTGGCTGTAGCCACTACTGCTGCTCCAGACAAAGACTATTGCAATTTCAATGTCACCTCATGGGCAGGAAGCCAGTTTGACAATGTTAATTCTCAGAAGTTTGAGTACTCTTCCCATTATATCAACACACACGAACGATAGTGGTTGTTGTAAAATTATGCAGCCTTAAAAAAAAAAATCCACACACATGCCAGTTCTATAATAGACCCCATCTGTGCATCTACTGGTTCAAAACAGAAAAAAAAATCCCTTGCCTAGCATGTTGATCAACTAATTATTATAAACTACATCTCGCAGTAACATTCTGCTTCAATGGTGTACAGCTGTTTCTGTGTTTCTTTCGCCTTTTTCTATCTTTTCCCAGTCATCTTGCTTAGTGCTTTGTAGTCAGTGGAAGAATTGATGAAGTCTTTAAAATATTTGATTTTTAGTCTTGATCAAGAACAGTGCACCCAGTCTTTCAAATGAACTCAGTGGACTTCAGATCAGTATCTAATCATAAAAGCCACAGGGCACTGCAATATACCCTCTGCTTTTACCCCCACAAGCCTACAGAATTCTTGTCTTCAAGGCCCACAGGGATTAAAATCTGCTTCTCAGGCTGTCCTGTGGTGTGGCAGGATCAGGTAGGCATTTCAGTAGCATCAGATCTGGCATATGGACCTTGGTCCCTGTTGGGCCAGGTCAGGGTTTCATGAGCTGTTGTTCTCGGCAGCCAGCCTTGCTCCATCTCTGCCCACCCTCCCCTTCTCCTTTCCAGGCTCCCCACTGGGTAGTGCTAACACAGCAACTGGTGGAATCCCATCCTAAATGAGCTTGGGGGGCCCATATGGGTTATAACTCCTCATTTCCCTCCTCCCCCCCCCAAACTTCCATGCTCCTTTTTGAAGCTGAACTCATCCCCTTACTGGTTTCACAGTTTGTCCATGAGAAGGGAGATGTTGGCAGAGCTGAAGACAAACAGCATGGGGTGAGGAGCAGGGCAGACAGGGGAACTATTTGCAGGGTGTTTTCTCCCAACCAGTCAATGCAGAAGCCGAGGAAATGGAGTTAAGCCAAAAGACTAAAATTATGAGGCTCAGGGTTCAGCATTTACTCTGTGAGTATTTCCACTGAGATTGCTGCTGCTGCTCCCAGGAAGGAAGTGTGAGCACAGTCTAACTCCATCATCCCCCGGCTGCAAGGCAGGCCCATCTGCTGATGGATCTCTTTCAAACATGAAATAAATTTGGATGAATTTATGCTTTACTGAAAATCATGCAGTACTTCCAGAGCTGAATGTTCAGTTGACTCTGAACCAGGCAGTGTTAGAGCTATGTTTATTTTAGTTGTTTGTCTTTGCAGATCAGCTCAGACTGAAGGCAGAGAAAGATCTGCATGAATGATTGCAAACAAAAATCTGCTGATTTCCCCAAACTCTCGTTAATTGACCATCCACCAACTCTAGAAAAAAAAGATGGAAACCATGGCCAGAAAAATAATTTTAAAAATTAAGTCCTTGAAACACCAGCAAAGAACCTGCAACAGAAATCTGTAGCTATGGCTGTCTTTTGGGAATTTTTAGTATTCAGTCAGAATAGTCAGCAGAGCAGGGCATACGTGACCCTTGGACCTCATTTCATGTTGGCTGAGAGCCACCCAATTGTTGCACACTCTAAACATTGCCTCCTCTTGCCTGGCACTGACAGGTTTTCCCACGGTGGGGAACACCAGCAGCACCAAATGTTTTCTGAGAGTTTCTCAAAGAAAGAAATTGTATCAGAAAACTGGAGTCCAAGTGGGAAGCCAGGGAAAGGCCTCTACAAGAAGTCATCTAGAAAAGATAGAAAAGCCTCTGTCTGAGGAGGAAGCCCTTTGCCCTGAGTGTCAAAGAGTATCTCTGAGGAAATGCCTGTGGAGTCTATGAAACTTACCCATAGAATTTTATTCCTGTCGTATTATTACAATTTGGGCTGCAATTTTATTGCAGTGTACAAACTAAATCCAAGGTCTAAGACTCTGTTCCCCGTTGGTCTCTCGGCTGTTCACATAAAAGGGATGAGGAGAGAATATGGAAGTGTCCCCATTTGCACTTCTTGTTTGAAGGCTGTATTGTGCAGTCTAGACAATGGGAAAGATTAGTCTGCTTGAAAGATGTTGTATATTAAAGATAAGCTTTGAGTGATGGCTGGTCTTGAGGGAGGGGTATGAAGCCTCTGTCAGTGCCTGAGGAAGAGAGAGGTGCTTAGTGTTTCACTGGAGACTAACCCTCACAACCATCTGCTGGCCCTGATCTCCAGGCTGATGGTACAATACATGTTCCTCTTCAACTGCTGGAAGAAAAAAGCAGTTTTGTGCAGTGACTGCGCTGGGGTTGTAACTACTTTTGAATTTGGTGGGGAAAAAATTGTTAAATTGGTGGGGTACTATTTTTCAGACTCCTGCTTTCACTGTTTCATGTAAGGGTTTGCCCTGTAAAGTGAGGTCTCTGAGAAAGCCTGTGTACTTCAGCCTAATTACACTTTTTTTTTCCAAGACAAAGGTTATTTCAGATGCCCCGGGGGCTAGAGAACATTTTCTTCACTTGTCCTTGCATGTCATAGCTTACAGAAAACTTTCCTACAAATTAAAGATGTGAGAGCAAACATCAAAAGCCATGACTACCATGTGTGCCTCAGGAAGAGAACATGAGACATCAGGGGACATCTCTTTGATTATATTTTTCCCAACAGTTTTAAATCACTCCACAGTTTACAATTGCAGGGGTATTCCTGCAATGACTGAAAATACATTTATATACTTCTTCTATGAAAATAGTAGTATTTTCTCCCCACCCTTTCAATGTAGACTCAGATCTTCTGCCCTCCAGCTCTATTAGCATTTTAGCTGGCTCAGATTTCTCAGGGAGCTTTTTTTCCTCCGAGTATCTTAAGATATTTTTCTGTTTGAGCTTCATAGATGTGAGCTCCATAGCTTCACCATCCAGAAAGTGTGTGTAGAAAGTGCTTGCCACACCAGGCAGTGATTAGAAATTAGATAGTTTAATCCTCAGCCACAAACCAAAAGGTGTGTATGAACAGGAGAGGCGTTACACACTCCACCAGACGCCAGTCACTCAGGAAGTACAGCACCTGACTTCATGCACCAATTTTTTCTACCTCAGGCTTTAGTGTTATCACTCACTACATCTTTTTTAAAGCTCACAGGTCATTGCATGAGCCATACCTTAGCTGAGGCCTCCCTTCCTGAAGGAGGATGCTGTTTCATCATGGCTGAAGCCAATCCAAATCCAGCTGGCTGTCAGTCCACACTTTTTCCCACCACAGCTGGTTCTGTTAGGCAATTGGAGTGGTTCAAGGAATTGATCTGGCTAAAAATGAGTTTGACAAAGAGTAAAAAATTAATTTTAATCTCCTTGAAGTGGCTTATTTTCTAGTGACTATACTACTTATTGCTGGCACAAATTAAAAAGTGGGGAAACAGTCTACAAAGACAGAAATTCTGGATGATTCAGCAACCTGCAATATTCTTAAGGTCAGTTAGACACAGTCAGATTGATTCCATGCTGTTGGATAGGGATTTTTCAAGAGTTGTGGACAGAGAGTTACTTTCTGAAAGATGGTAAAGAAATAGGATTCTGTGGGGAAGCAGAATTAGATGACTTTGTCCTTGTCTCCACCAGTGACAGCTGTAGGAATGTCATGGAGGTCTTCTGAAGAATGAAAGCATAGAATTATAAAATCACAGAATTATTTGGGTTTGAAGAGATCTTAAACATCATTTTGTGGGGAGGGCCACCTTCCATTAGACCAGGTTGCTCAGAGCCCCATCCAGCCTGACTCTGAGCACTTTCAGGGGTGACGGCGTCCACAACTTCTCTGGGCAACCTGTTCCAGTGCCTCACCACCCTTAAAGACTGTCTTCCTAATATCTAGTGTAAATCCACCTGCTGTGCATGTAAGGCCATTACCCTTTGTCCTATCACCCCATGCCCTGGCAAAAATTCCCTCTCCAGCTCTCCTGCAGGCCCCTTTTGGTACTGGAAAGCTGCTCTGTTGTTTCCTCAGAGGCTTTTCTTCTCCAGGCTGAAAAACCCCAACTCTCCTCAGCCTGTCCCCACTGTCCTGTCTTTAAGGTGAGCGATATTCTGTTTGCAAAGTTCAGAGCAGAAATAGCCAGCCTGGGGATGTAAGTTCTGATATTTTGGTCTGCTCTGGGAGAGCTGAGACCATTCTACTCACTTTTCTAACTTCCTGAGCAAGCGTGGCATACTGTGGAGCTGGCAGCACAGACAGCAGCTTGCTGGAAGACAAATAGGCAGGAGAGCAGCTGGGGCTTGCTGACTCAGCTGTAGCAGCTCCAGCGCTTCCTCACATCCTGCTGCTTTGCACCCTCGGCGCTGCTGTCACAGCTTTCAATCACGGGCGTGTCACCTCCTGCAGTCACGAAAGGCAGAAAGGGAGGTGATCACGCACACACACACACAGAGAAATGCATACAGAGAAACACAGACGCGCACACAGGTACCCCGTGCTGCGCGCATGCCTGGCCACGGCAGCCGCAGCTGCAAGGGAATCCTGGCACTCGCACAGCAGCAGTGCCCTTATGGCTCACACAGCTGCTCTGCATCCAAGGAGGGATGTCCCCTGTGCTGCCACGGCAGATGTCAGACACGGCAATTTAGGGGACAGGGTGCCACCGCAGCCCCAGCCGGGAGGCCGTGAAAGAAAAGGCACAAAGCAAGGCTGCATCTGTTCTGGAACAAAGGATATCTGTCCCTGGCCCGAGCAGATTTCTGGCATGATTTCACAAGGACAAAGGCTCAGGTTGACTGATACAAGGCTGGTACTCAATAAAGGAAGCCATAAGGTCCTAGGCTGTCCAGATGTATGCTGACAGTGAAACGGCACTCTGGCAGGAGTGAGGTTTTGTTCTTCCATCTAAGGAAGTGGGTAGCATGAGATGGGGATCATCCTGTGCACTGCCTTTAACCACACATCTGCCCATGTGTTGGGATCTTTCTGCGCTGTTTAAAACCTGCACTAAGATCGGATTATAAACAACAGATGCTCTATTCAAGTAGTCTTGTGTGTGGCATACTCATAGCAGGAAAAGTTCTTCTGCTTCTTTATGATCTGGGTTCATCCATTCCTTTCTCCTGGTTGTTTAAATTTCATTTGCAGTAACAACTTATTTATTGAAAGGCTGCAAACCACAGATATGCATCTTCCTCCTGCATGAATGTTAGTCTTACAAGAGAAAATCTTTTAGAAAGGACAAACTTCAATAAAGTGTCTGGGAATTAAGTTGACCACAGCAAATTCTAATTATTAACTAGCTTAGCATCATTGTTAAAGAGTATGCTGTACCTTCTTCCCTTCTCTGCTGGTGCCAGTAGTGGCTGTAATGCTATTTAGCTGGGGAGAATCACAGCAGAAAATTTTGCAGCTGAGGGTGTGTGTTCATATGCACACCACTATAATGCAGTGGAAGTTTAGTAGAACAGTATCACAAAACCAGAAATATTTGGCTTGCATTAACAAGATGAGTCTATTTAGTTGTTATATACTGAAAAACAGAAGCAAGTGACCATTAACACTTTATGATCTTGTAACTTTTCCCTATGCATTTCTTTTTATGTTCAGCCCAAGTTATTGCATGCCTGTCTTTGAGGGTGTGGGGGAAACCCTCACAGCTAGGCTGCTGCACAAGTACACAAAGGCATGAGAACTCTGTAATACATTTAGACATTTGAGAAAACCCCAAATCTAGGGAAACTTTTTACATGGTACTTCTTAATTACATGGTGACTCCACTGTGCTTGCCCATGCTTGACAGCGTTAAGGCAGAACAACACTGGAAAATTTTACCCTGGTTTATAAAGCTCTGGTGGTGATTTTTTACTCACTGTCCTGCAGGTAAAAGCGTCTGACTTTGCGTCTCATAGTGATACTTCTTGAAACTCTTGGCTTTGCCTGGCTCTTAAGAAGCTGATTTTCTTCATCTTTGAAGAGAAAAGAAAATAGAGTGTATTCCAGGGAATGAAGACCAGAGGTTTGTGTCCTTACTCTGCTCATTGAATGGGAAAATTTCAGAATTGTAACATTGTGCTAGATGGCTTGCAACTTTACATCTGCTATGGTTGCAGTTTTAACAGGGAAGTGTGAGGTGTAAAGTTTGCACTGGGATTGAGACGAAGTGTGTATATCACAAAATGCAGAGGTAAAATAAAGAAGATAGAAATTATTCTGTATACAGATGTATCCAGGTAGAATTTCAAATGTCCAGTCATGGTATGAGAAACTGCAATGAGATAATAGTTTAAAAAATATCTAATTTTCCACTGCTCAGGGAAGATTTTCTTCTACGAAACAATTTGTTACACACTGCTGTTTGATGGCTTTTGAAAACACAGAAGTTTGCCCAGTTTCTGGCCACCTCTGGCTAGAGAGATGGCCCTAGCTGGTACACGACCATTGAAGAAGGCAGAGCCCTCCTCTGGATCATCAGATTTTCATCTGAACCCACTATCAGTGGCAAAGGTTGAACTCCTTTAATGCTTTTACTGGCTCCTGCTTGGGAAGCTGCTCTTGGATTTAATTCAAGGCCTTCACAGATGTCAATATGCTCTACCAGCAGATGAGATAAAGACATCAATTTGGGCATAAAGCCATCAGTTTTGTCCTAAAGCAACTTTTTAAAAGTTTGTGGACCTGGGAAGAGAGTTTAAAACATCTATGGATACTCCTGATGCTAGTGCCACCTTCATCACCATCTATCTCAATTTTGTTTTGTTCTTCAGTAATTATAATGATGAATCAGATCAGAGAACATACTTGTGTTAAAAATACCTTGATTTAAAACCTGGAGCAAAGTTATACCACCTGAGGTTTGTTCAAACATGAGTTTCTAATCAGTAAATGTCCTGGCACCACTAAAGGAGAGGTGAAGTAGTGGAATTGAATAGCTCTGAAGAGTACAGGAGCTGATGGAGGTTCATGTGAGCACTGCCACTAAAGGAGACCTGCAGGAGAAGTGGTCTGGGTGAATTGTAGATGTAATGTACGATGCAGAGGCGAGCAAAAGAAGATATTCTTGGATTACCATTAATTAAGAAATGTGGTGATAGGGCTTGAGCATCTACTGCAGACCTGAGCAAATTATTCTGCTGGACATTTTTCATTCCCCAGATTCCTCAAACACTCCCGTAGTTATATATAGCCAAATGTTTTGGAAGGCTGCCATTTATGAGGAAAAGGACAGTATTTGGCACATACTGCCACTATGGCTGGTATTTAGAGAAACTGTAATAATACACAAAGTTGAAGAGATGTTTTATTTATAGGTAACAAATTCTTCAAAGAATCATCATTATCAATTGTTCACTCAAAAGAATGAAGATACCTTTCTTTTGTTAGCAAAATAAGAACAGCTGGACTTGATTTTTTCTGGTTTTGAACTGTGACTTTACTACCCTCTCCAGCTATCTGAAACAAAATAGGAGGTATTGTTTAATTACTGGTTTAAAGCCAGTTTTTGTACTGTACTTTCCTAAATCTTGTATTATGAGGATCAGCACTTTGCAATGTGTATTTTAGCTTTTTGACATGTATTTTAGATTGTTGTTTCAAAAATAAGTGCCTTAAGCACTCACAGTAATGACTGAGAAAAATTAAGAAGGTTCATCTCTTGCAAAATGTCATTCCCACTCTTCTTAGTTAGCCTTAGCCCTCAGCCAAGATTTGTATCCAAGTTATATACCACACCCCAAAGAAATACTAAAGGTTTTCATAAGAGGAAAAGAATGCTTTGGGATTGCCAGAATGAAAGCTTCCAAAAATATCTTGGCGATTGAGTCATAAACACAGACATTCTGTAACGGAGGGATAAAAGTCATCGGGATTAGTACCAGATCTTGCATGTTCGTAACTGTTAGGACTTCTCCAGTCCTGCAGTGGAGGTGAACAAATGCTCCAGATGTGAGCCATGGGCATGCTGAGTCCAGAGATGTCCAGGCTGAGCCTTGGCTCTGGTCCTTGTTGCTCTCTTCTGTCTCTCCGAGCTCCAGAGCCAAATATGTCAGTTCCCTGAACTGAAAGACCCTGCTGGCTCCTGTAAAATCCTGTGCCCTAAAATAGCGTCAGGATGAAGCTGTATGGAAAAGCAGCCTATAGAACCCACTGTTTCTCCACAGGATTTAGCATCTGAGTTATTTAAGCAGCCTCTGGGTTGTCTACTGTGATCAGAGAGCTCTTCTTAACTTTTGATGAAGAGATTTGCAGTTCTCTTGCTCATTTGTTGACAGTTTTTTGATAATATATTGAGCCATTTATTTTCTGGTGGAAAGTCTAAACATGAACACTGGAAATTCCTAAATGAAACCAGGCAATTTTAAAAATTTGAGTGCACTGTCCCTCTGCTCTAAATCCTTCATCACTTACAGTTGCAGATGGATGCTAGTCAGGAACACACTATTGTTGTTTTCAAGTTTTGTCTTTAATAGATCTTTCTCTCTGCATTTTACTGTTTGGAAACTTTCCTGATGGATGTGATAGAAATTTAAAAGCTGTAGGTTTTATTTATTTATTTACCTACTTACTTTGCCATTAAGCTCCAGGAATGACCATTTACTTTCCTCTGAGAAGTTTTCATTGTGTAACATTAATTATCCATGGCTGTTGAGACTGCAAACCCTCTAGTGGCAGGGTGGCCCCTGTGGTAAATGGTGGAGAAGCCTCATTATAGTACACATTAGCAGTATTTTAGTTAAGAACTTATCAGCATCCATTATCNTTTCTGAGCAATCTATAAATATCTGGTACAAAAGAGCTCAGCTGAAGAGATCCTATTTTTAGCTGGAGGTTAGGTTTGGTTGTTTGTTGTTTTGGTTTTCATCTCCTTTTAAAGAGATGCTGTCAAGGTTAATGGAACCATGACTTGACCTCCCTTTTTAGTACTGTGCCTGCTTGCCCTGTGTGTGTATTTCCGTGTATGTGACCACTCCCCTGACAAATGTGTCATGGCGAGTCACTGCAAAAGGTGGAGACAGGACAATAAAATTAATTGGCAGCTTGTACAAGACTGAATTCAGTAGTAGTCAGGCACAGTCTATCTTGTGTCTTAAGGTTTTGAACTTTTCTTTAAAAAAAAAGACGCTGTAATTAATCCTAGATGTCTCTCTTAGGGCTTAATCATGCAATGGGATGTGCCTGCACTGCCCTAAATGCTCAGTGAATGGTGTCATGATCTCCTGCCCTGACCCAGCAAGGCACTTCAGCGTGGGGGATAGCTCTTGTGACACACAGGTCTGATAGGCTTGTCTTTTATTAAATGGTGTAGAAGCCCTCCTAATGAACACAGTGGTGTGGGGTTTTTGTTTTACTGACTGTTCATAGCACAGCAAGCCTCCTAATGGAAGCACTCAGAACTACCATCAGTCATGGTCAACCTAACTGAGCTGTGCTGGCCTCATGAGGGGATTGCAGCAACTACTTTGAAGGCCAGATCAGGTCTCATAAAACTCGTCTGGTGAAGAACACTGCACGTTTTGATTGGTGTTTATTGGTGTTCATCATGAAGATACTTCAAAGCCCAAGGAGGGGAATGCCTGTTTGGGCCTTGCTCATCTGTCTCTAAATTGGGAAGCAGAGTAAGGGGCAGGCTTTTAGCTGTCAAGCTTTGCCTTGTCAACGTTGCATTCTACAGTATTTTGCAAATACGTATTAAATCTTGTGTTTAAAAAAAAATTGTTTAAGTTTTGCCCTTGCCCCAGAATACTGCGAATTAAGGTCACAGTTCAATCTAAATTTGGCTCATTTGGGCATATAGAGTGGAATAAAATCTTTGTGCATATGACACACCAAGTACATGTCTGGGGTTCTGGGTTGCCCTCAGGGAGTTCCAGTTATTCCTGGCTGTCTCAGCACAGTTCTGGGTTGTCCTCAGGTGTTCACAGTCACTTCCAGTTGCCCCCTAGGTGCTCCTAGAGGTTCTCCAAGAGTTCTCAGTTACCCACAGTGTCCCCCCCACTGACAGGGTTCTTGGTTGCCCTCAGGGGTTTCCAGTTGCCCCCAACAGATTCTGGGTTGTTACTATGCTGCAACATGGAAATTCTGACTATATAAGGAAATTTTTCTACTGTGAAGGTGGCCAAACACTGGAATGTGTTCTTAGAGAAGCTATGCACTCACTACCCTTGGGGATCTTCAAACCACAGCTGCACAAGCCCCTGAGGAACTTGCTTTAACTACATCTGCTTTGAGCAGGAGGTTGGACTGGAGATCTCTAGAAGACCTTTTCCAAATGGAATCACTGCATGCTGATTTTGAAGGAAAAAAGTTATTATGTTTATTGCAGTAATTTAATGGGACACCCTAGACCTTGTGATTGAAGCTAGAAATAGAGTTTGGAGTTTGTCCAACCTCCATTCGATCACATCTGTGTTTCCAACTTTACTTGCAAAATAGGAGAGCAATTGCTTTCTTGGTATTATTTTAGAAGGTGCCTGGTTGTGGGAGGTAATTGCAGTGACACAACAGAAAATTATAATGAGATTGTCACATGTAGAAATTGTTCAGTGACTGCAACTTAGGTCATAGTCAAACCTGACCTTAGAAATCTTCTTTTAGATTCTTCTGCCCTTGTTGTTCTGAAAGAGCCAGTCCCTCACAGCCTTGCTGGAGTTCAGCAACTCCACTGTTAACTGTGAAATTGTATCAGCGTATTTAACTGGAGCACAGGATAAGTGTAGTGAGCCCAGAAAATGCCAGACACTCGCAAAACAGCACGCTATTAAAACCATATGTATAGCAGCTTTCCAGTGACAATTTGATTTGACTTCATAATTTTGTTAAAAGGATGTAGGCTGGGTTTGTCCCACTTTATTCAACGTGCCTGGGAATGGTCCCAGGCAGCGAGGCCAACTGGCATGGAACAGCCTGCATCTACACTGGTGGACCAGGTTGGCCTGTGCTAGGTGGCTGCAAGCAAGCTGCTGCTTGGGTGTGGTCCCTGGCAGAATCCCTCTACCAAAACAGGTCCAGAAGCTGCTTGGGAAAGTTGGAGAAGGCTACGTTCTTGCCAAGGAACTCTCTCACAGTTTATTAGCATTGGTAACAGTGTTGGAGCACATAGGCACACGGTGGGCATGCTTGAATTTACTTTATACTCAAAGGCAGATGAGTTGTCTGCTGCAAACAATTTATATGTTTCAGATAGATCCAAAGGAAAAGACCTAGAAACAAACATTTCTTGTTCCCATTGTCATATGAACCACAGACCTTAAAAAGGCTGAAAAGTACAAAAGTTAAAACCCATGGATGTTGTTCCTCTTTGCAGTGTGTGAGTAGGGCAGTAAGATGTGTGCATAAATCTAACCTACAAGTGATGTACAAGGAAAATTAACCTGGTCCAGTGAGGACAATAACTATTCTTAAAGACTGCAGAACAGGAAACCCTGAAGTGAAGCAATTACTTGAGTTACCTATGAGGCATTTTTCTGTTCTGAACTTTATCTCTGCTACAAATAGGGAAGAATTCCCTCTGTTTCTGGTGGCTTCAAAAAACAGCCTATAGAGAAGATCTGGGAAATAGTCAGAGGATGTTACTGACACTGTGGTGTAAAGGACAAAAGTCAGATGACAGTGGAAATCTCTTGGCTATTCCCTCTTACATCTTGGAGAATACAACCATGCAAAACAGAATGTCATCAGGGGGTGATAAGCTTTTTTCCTGGATGGACTCCTAATATGGCAAATTGATAGTATCTGCTGTGGTTGCATTATGTTACCTTCAGAACTGAAGAAATCCTTCCTGGGGCTGTGGATACAAAGTCACGGAAATGATTGCTGAGTAGGGCCATTTTACTTTTTATTATGAGGTTATTTCTACATCTAGATTGAGAAAATATGTCCATGGTCTTTCATGAACTGTCTTTGAAAGCTTCTGCGTGTGTCCAAGAGTGCTCCTAGGGAAGGACTGCACAAACCTTGCACCAGGGAAACTCTCTGTGGTCAGAAGGCTACAGAAAATAGTTTTGGCTGCTTGCAGGGCTAATGTAGGATGCATCCCAGTCAGTGGCAAACACTGGGGCTGCAAGGATGTACAGCTTGATATTCAGCAGGCCATGCACCATGCTGTGCTCTTGCCTAAAGAAGGGAAATTCTGCTGACTTGCAAAGGTTCCTCGGTGCTGGAATAGGAAGATAACTCCTCTGGAGCTGTTTTTCTGCTTGCTGAAATCAATGCATAGGCTTTCACTTGAGGCCTCAATCTTTGCCTCAAGCCCTTAATCCCTGTTTCAGGGATGGCAGCACTGTTATCGTGACACAACGGAAATCTCATGAACATTGCAATTTATTTTCTATTAACCTCTTTTTGAGACTGCTATCAAATTATGACACAGTTATACAAGATATAACTTGGACAGAAGAGCCACATAGTGCTGTTCTGAAAGTCTGTTTCCATAGACATACAGAGTGAGTTTAGTTACAAGGTATACTCTAAATCTTGTTGGGGTTTTCTTTACAAGTTTTAAGCTAGTCCTCAAAAGTAATCATTTTTCTCTCTGTTCGGTGGTAGCTAATTTAAATCCAATACCACATATAGTTGTGACCACTGTCTTTGCAGAAAGGTGAATTGAAGCTAGGAGATGCAGAAAAGGGCAGTGAGAAAGATCAGCAGAACAGGGATCCTGCTTTGCAGTAGAAACTTGAAGGGAATGATTTGTTTAACCTTGCAAAACAAAAGCAGAAATGGGATATGTTTGCTGTCTGGAAACGTATCAGGTGGGTAAATACCAGAGAGGAGAAAGGGAGCCATGGATGCCTTAGAATACAAATTACCAGGAATAAATTTAAGCTTGAAATTAGCAAATGGGTTTTAGGTATTCAAACAGTAGCTCCACAAGTGGGATTCATGACTGCTTTTACGATGGATCTCACTGAGGTGATGAATGGGAAAGGGTGGTGTGGACTGGTGTATCAGCAGTGGCCTAGGCTGAATGTCTTGGTAGGTGCCTGCTCATTCTGTCTTCCTGCCATTACTGTCCTGAAAAGTTGTCTTGGAGATAACATTGAGATCACATCCAGCAGATTTCTTCCTTCTTCATCTGGAGTTTCTCTTCTAATTTTAAATTCTCTTTTGGTATGAGTTGCAACGTTTCCTGTTTTGAATGTTTGCCTTAGGGAGAATATCCTAATACATCCAGAGATGGGCCTGACATGTTTTGAGGACAGCACATACCTGCTCCAGGGCAGGAAAAGCAGCAAGGACAAGCTGCGTTGGATTTTTTTTTTGGCCCTGGCCCGACTCAGTTATCCCAATGAAGTCAGATACAGGACTTGCCTCCCATAAAGATTTTTGGGTGAGAGAAACCCACAAAACTTTTCAGTTCATGTTGCTTGGGGTAGATTTACAGGAGTGGAGAATCTGCTCTTGCAAGGCAACAGGTGCAATTGTAAAAGAGAACAGATTTCTTCAGAATGAGAATTCACAGAAGTTTGAACAGATATTCCTACCTGCTCTAATGTTGATATTTCCCTGCCAGGTTTTCAGCAAGCAGAATTGCTAGAGGCAGTGGCATCTTCATGAGTGCTGCTCTTCTCTATACCTGAGGACTTCTAGACAAGGGAACTCTGGGATGGCTTTTTCCCCTCAGATTAAGCCATACTGGTGAATACCCAACCACGTATGAGGCCAAGGCAGATTATTTTGTGTTGTTGAAGAAAAAGAGGGCTAAAAGAATGGGTTGACACAGGCTGAAATAAATTAAAATAAAAGAGATATAATGCACTGGAGACTTAGTCTGCCTTAAAAGCCAGACGAATGGGATCCAGTAAGTGACAGTCTAAATTCTCTTGATGTTCCCAGAAGCTGTGAGAAGAAATTATCCTCCTAGAGCAGAGTCAAGGCTCATTGAAGTTGATGAGAAAATTGGCTCAAGCACACCCAGAGGTGTCAGAGTGCCACAGTTTGGCAGAAAAACTAACTTAGAAGATGAAAAGGGTAGTGCCTTTCTTTAGAGAATGGAACTGGTCTAACTCACTAGTAATGACCAAGCCATGAGCAGCTGAGGCACTAGAGACCTCTGTGACAGATCCCCTGAGCTCTGGGGGCGCTGGAAGGGAAAGAAATGCCTTAAAACACTCAGGGGCACAATTAATGAAAAACAGTCCTCAGTGTTAAATGAATCCAAATTGTAGAGAATTTTTCCTCTTTTTTTTTTCTTGCTTCTTTATTATTTTGATATACTTTTCTTTTTTTTTTTTTTTNTTCAAGAAGAGCTCTTCCCTAGCAGACACTCATTAGAGACACTCTGACATCAATCCCATTTTGTTCCAGGACCTGTAGCAACGGGCAACAGAGCTGCAATCATGGATGAGTTAACAATCTCCAGGGTGATGTGAAGTTATTCAAAAGGAAATTTGCACCTCAGGCACAGCCCTCCCCATGCAGACCTGCTTTGCACAGCGTGATCCCACCGTGACAATTCTGCTGTACAAATACAGGCCTGCCAGTCTTGGAACTGTTTTCTGGGTTGCACATATCATAAGTGTGCTGTGGGTCAGCTAATCCAATTTGGCAACACGGACACTGGTAAGAGAACAGAGGTTCAGAAGAGGTTGTGTGAGATACCCAGAGGTGATTTGTCCAGAAGGTACAGGGGCCAGATGAATCTGCAGTGCCCCAAGAAACCAGTACTGGCTCATTTGGGCTCTGCATGTAATATCATCAATAAAGTCTTCATGTTGTAAATGAATTGGAGGTAATTTGAGGCATGGGACAACTCAGAGCTCCCAGCTTGCCCCAGATATGTGGTAACTTCACATCTGTGCTATATCCACTGTGTCAATAGAGTCAGTCAAGCAGAGTGGGAAATAGGCAGGCTAAATCTCTCTCACAGAACTAAATGATTCTGGGTTTGGAGTGCAGCTTGTTAGGTGGCTGGTGATAAATTTGGCCCTGAATTCCACTTGTTTCCTTGCTTGTTTTCTTCCTTGCAATATTATTCCCACGCTTTATTATAGTATACAAGAGCTTCATGATACCTCTTCCTGCCCCTGGTGTTTAGATAACACAGTTTTGTGTGTAGCTCATCCAATCCAAATAACCTTTCCAGTTGAATATACATCATATGACAGATAAGAAAATGCAGCCCTTTCATTCTATTCATGTTTTTAGTGCAGACTTCTCAGCCATGTTGGCATTAATATCTATTCTTGCCCTTGACTCTTTGTCTCCTTTTAAAAATAGAGATAAAATAGACAAAGTTTCTACTTCACAGGATTGGGGATTGTTTGAAGGTTAATTAATTAATATTTGCTAAGTGTTACTGGGAACATGCATGGGGATTATTCTGTTCCAAGTGAGGCATTTGAATGAATACCTACAACAACCCAACATGAAGCAATCAGACGAGCTTTATTCCTCTGGCTTGCATTCAGCCAAACCAGCTTAGAATCTTCTCATCCCAACTTCAGTATAAGGCTTCGAAGAATATATGAATCTGGTGACATAAGCTTGGCCCATTGCAGGAAGCAAAGCAGGCATTGCTAGCTCCTGCTAAATAAAGCAGATTACTTTTCGTTTTTCCTTGGTAAAGAGCAGATTCCCTTATGGAAAATTTAAAAAAAAAGAAAAGACAAAACACCAAGGTAACCGATCTCATTCCAGCACTTTCAGGTTCTGTTTTTATTGCTCTTGGATCCTTCCTGCTTCCAACTATTTATGGAGGCTGTGAGTTGCATGGTGGAGCTGGAATGATTCAGGAGTTTGTTAAGCAGAGAGAAACAGGAAAAGAAGGGCCTGGCAGTTCAGGCAAATGACATCAGTGCCTCGGCATCTCATCCCAGGCCTTGGAAAATACTGTGTCTCCTCAAGAAGGATTGCAGAGTGATGCTCAAAGGCAGGAGTGGTTTGGTTTCTTGGCTGGCATGCAAAATAACACTAGACATAGTCTCTTAAGGTTTATGGGTAACAACAAGTCAAGTAGGAGATACGGGTGTGTAAATTGCAGCAAGGAAAACAGCTTATAGTAGTAAAGAAAAATTTCATCCAAAAGGGTGATTATGCATCTGCACAAAGTACAGAAACTGTAAGGTCTAATCTTCTTTACATTTCTTAGTTGACTGCCAGCCCAGATGTGCTTGGCTGGATTTTCTTCTTTTCCTTCTTAAGAATAGGAATTATACCTGTGTGATAATTCCTGTGAACTCTGCAAGCACAAAGCTAGCAAAGAGTTTGTCTGTTTCCTGGGATAATAAAAAGTAAGCTGCCAGGAACTCATCACAACCTGGTTTGCTTTAGCCATGGGTTCTTGAGGCTGTAGTTCTGATTCCTCATGAGAGATTAGATGGAAAATTGTGAGATGCTAAGGCAGCATGTTTTCATTGACATATTTCCCTTTCAAAGTGGGGCTTTGGCTTAAGGACCACTCAGTGCAGAGCCTGATAAGAGTCTCTAAAATCCAGAACATTGCTATAGCTCAGGAGACAGTGCCAAGAACAATGGTTGTCCCTTCAGCTACTACAATACAAGAATAAAGTAAAAACCAGTGGCAGTGCCTGGCAAGAAGCATGTCCCAATGAAAAAGTGATGGAAGTACACCAGTGAGGAAAAAAATCAAGTACATGCTGATTTGAAAATTTTAAACTTGATTTGTACAGCTATGCCTGTTCATTGTGTCCTCTTTTAGGGAATGCACATACTTAATGTTAGTAATGACATTTTACTGACCTAATACAGTGATCTGAAAAGTCACACCTTGTGGCAAGCTGGTAAAAAGAAAAATCTACATGGATGGGTTTGAAAAATAGAAAATAATTGACAGAATCACATTGATGCTGTTTGCTGCATTATGGCCTTCTTTCTGAAAGGACTGAAAAAGCCCAGCTGTTGCCCCTGCAGCATGAGCCGGGTGTTCAGCTCCAGCCTGGAGACAGGGAAGCCAAAGCACAGACACAGTGCAGGGCAGAGGGGCTGTGTGCTGCCAGGGCTGCTGCCACCATGCCTGCTGCAATGCCTGTCCCTCCTCCAGCCTCTCTCTAACGCGCTGGAGGAACGTGGTATAGGAAAAGCTGCAGAGAAAGGAGGTGCAGGCGGTCAGACTGCTCCTCTGGCATGTGATTCCTCCCTAACTGTGCTCATTTGCAGTAAGCACAAGCAGTGCTGGAAGCCGAGCAGCGGCGGGGCCAGGCAGGTCAGTGCACGGCGTCGCTGGCAGAGCCGGGAGGAAGGCGAGAGGGGGCAAGCAGGCAGCGACAATCAGAGCACAGGTGGAAAAAGCCCAGCAGCAGGAAGGTGCCAGCGTCCCAGCCTGCTGGGAGATGCAAGTTTTGGGGTGAGGCTGTGACAGCTGGTGGATGGCACGCAGCAGCCATGGTTTGCTAAAGGGAGTTTCCCTGACAGCCGTGGTGGGCAGCAGGGCTCTGGTCAATGCCTGCGAAAGGTGCTTTAGGAAGCTGGTTGGTGGTAAGCATCTTCTTCAGGTGCTTTCACAAAGACACCCCAATGGGGAAGTCACTGGTTTTCCCCTTTCCCTCCCACGGTTCCCTCAGAGACCAACACTGGTTGGCAGAGGAGCTTTTTGCCAGATAACAGCCCCTGTGTTGTATTCAAAGCCATGGCCAAGGGACCCTCTCTGCTCAGTGCCAGCCAGCAGTAAGAGGCACTGCAGTTCCTTTCTTTCACCTGCAAGATGTGGCTCAGCAAGAGAAAAAGGGTGGCACGAAGAGGGTAATGAATGTCGTCTCTTTTGGAGCAGAGGTGGCCATCCCCATGAATCCTTTTCCTGCCAGCAGCTCCAGTGCCACTGCAGCAGGCACGGCTGGCAAGGGAATGAAAATAAACTCATGAAGCACTGGGAGGAACCCTCAGGAATGAGAGTTTAAAGTGTTTAAAACCAGCTTAATTAAAGCCTTATCTGTCACTATAGGCACATGTTCAGATTACAACACTGCTGCTAGTGCAAGTGTAAGTCTGAGGGAGGAAATGCTGCAAGAGCGGAGGGCTTTATGTACGGGTGGGGAGTGGTATTTTCCCTTGGGAGTCCGGGGAGTTCGCAGGGGGAACCAGTGAGCACTGCCATTGCAGCAGCAGCCACTCAGAACCCACCGGGCCTTATGTGGGTTAGTCATGTCAAGTCACAAGATGGGACATTGACTGGTGACTCCGGAACACACTGCAAATTGCTTGTTTTCATATGCTGAAAGCACAAATAGAAGCTATTAATTTCCCTTTGTCTTAGTAAAATAAACTGAGAAAACAAAACTGTTTTGACTGGATTAAATATTTTGGCAGCAAACAAGCTTTGTTAAGGCATTTACGTTTCTTCAAAACTTATTTAATTCGTTTTTAAAATCATATTTAGGCAATTTTAAAAATACCAAAAAATATGGACATTTGAGGATGTAGACATAATTGTTTTGGCTATCCTAGCTTTCCCCCCATTGGTTTTAATTTAGACTGTCCTATGATTTTGTTTCAAATTTGTATGTCACTTCCCCCTTCCATGAAAGTTCATTTTTCAGTGAAGTTTTTAAATATATTATCTTATATTTATTTATCTTAATATACTTTGACTATTTTACCCCTGAAGCATGCCCAGATCCAGTGTGACCAAGCATCATTGTTATTTCCCTGCTTTAGTCACTCTTTCCCAAATAGAAATTCAGATTGCTATACATGCTTTTCTGCATAATTTATCTTTACAAAAATAATCCACTCTGAAATTCTCAGGAACACCTGTCTTGCTTCTTAATTTTAAAAGTTTGACACTTTGCCTACAAGTGTCCTCAGTGCCAGGCCTTTTTTCTTGTCCATGAAGCATAGTAAATAAGACTGCTTCTAATGAAGTCTGTGAGCTGGCACTGATGCCAAATTTGGATCTGTCTGCAAAATCTGTTTCAAAGCAAGGCCCTGAAAAGCAGAGTGATGCCAATTATTGTTACTATGAAATTCATGTGAATGCTTTGTTCTTACATGAATCGAAGGTCCAGCCAGTATTTAAGACCATGGGATGGTGTTAATTCTGGACATTTTGAGTAGTGTTACATGTTACATCTTTAAGGGATTTTCTAACAGCACTTTGTAGGGAAAGCCATAACTGTGAGGGGGAAAAAAAGAGAAGAAAATAGTTATTTTGCATTTGAATCCTGCCATCCAAAAGGAACTGGATTTTGCCTTGAATGCATACATTATTGGAGGAAGTCTGCTCTGAGCTAAAAGAGTAAAATGTCTTATGAAAACTGGAGAATATGTAGAATTTTCTTGCATATCACAATGTGGAAGAGAAGGATGGAAAATTAATGGTTCCTGTGTTTTCAGCCAGGGTCCTAATAGCTCAGAAAATAAATGGCTAATTTAGTGAAGGTGAAGTTGGTTGCAATGAGAGAATGATTGCAATTACCAGTAGAATACAGAGCTTTCACACAAGGCCAATTAGAGAAGTCTCACAGAGCCACAACTATTTTTAATACATGTAAGAGACATAAAAAAATCTTCTATTTAGGTACATTGTCTGACAGCAAAAATTTAAGAAGCATTAGCTACATGGCCTTTAAGCCAGTTGAGTAGTTTTGATCTTTTCCCTCAGACAGCAGTAGGTGGCTGTAATGAATTTTCTCTGGTTTGGGTTTTTACTTTGTAAAGGCATTATTGATTTTTTTCTTGGTGTCAGCTATTGGTAGCTTCATTTTCATCCTAACACATCCACATCCTTTAGACATCCTCTATGTTCCTAAAAAGCCCATGTTTGCTTCTGATGGATGACGTGCAGCATCTGGTTGAACCTGGAGGTTGGACAACCAGCTCAGACACCCCAGGCACAAGATTCTTCTCTCTAGTGAAAATGCCCGTGCGAGAACCTGGGAAAATTTTGAATGGACAATCACTTAGAGGTATTTTTCTTTCTTATTTCGTTGGTTCATGCTGCTTCTGCAACCTGTTCCCAGGAATATTCAGAGGGCAATTTTACTGCCTTGCAAGCCTATGCTGTAATGTTGTCAACAGACACAATCAGGGCCATGAATTAAAACCATGGGTGCCTCAAGAGCTTTGCCTGAAACAGTGCCCATGTAATGGTCTAGCTTAAGGTGTGTCCACAACCTTTTGTCTTTCTTGACCAGCTTGAATCCATGGATGCGTATATTTTGAACAGCTACATGAATATAAACAGTTGTTAAGAGTGTTTGAAGTCTTGTTATAGGACAACGATTCCCAAGAAGTGAAAAGATGAATGCAATAAAATAATACTCCAACTATTCTACTTTAAAAGTATTTCATAAACACTAGCTTGTTCTCCAAACACTTTGGTCAATTAGAGAAACTTCATCTACACTTTACAAAAGAGAGATTTGAAAAGCAATGAGCTGGAAATTTCAGTGAAGCTCCCACATACTTTCCTTGGCTCAATACAACTTAGTTTCCTTCCAGGCACCAAAATGTTTGGTGTTTCCTATAAAAACTACACTGTAGGCCTTTTGAGCCCATAAAACTGGTGTCTCCAATGCAACTTTGACTATTGTAACAAAACTGACCTTTTATCAGGTTCTTGGCAGCTGCCTAAATTTTTCTTCATCAAGTGGTGGTTCTTGATAGGCTCTCTGCAAAGAAGAAATCTGTCATCTTTGCCATGTTGAAGATTCCCTCTGAAATTTTTGCCAGATGCAGAAATAACCTCCACATGGGTAGAGGCTTCCTAGGCTGACCATTTCCATCCCTTCTTGCCCAGCAGTGCGCCGCTCACAATTCCCACCACAGATCTGACTTTCCCTGGCATGCACTGGAATCCTCCAGCCTGTAACTCTAACTCTCTCATTAAGAGAAAATGCATTTGATTCGAGTATCTGACATGTTTGGAGTTGGATTTCTGTTGTGAATCAGCCTTATCTGTCCCCTAGAAAGGTGTGGGGTTTGCAAATGAAGCCAACTGCATGTGGTAGGCCTATATGGGAAAGTAGGCACCCAGATTAATTTTGCCAGATCTGTTCAGAACCAGAGCAAAGCTATGTGACTGCTTATTTTGGTCTGGCCTGGGTGCCATATGGAAAATAGCTGCTGTGGGTTTGGGAAAATACCTGGAACTTTCTATGCATTCATGAAAAGTTCCTTTCCCAAGCAAATAAAATACATTCTGGCAGCTTCAGATTTTATGCATATTGTTTGTTTTTGTCATCAATTTCCTGATGAAATTACTCCTTTCCAAGGCATACAGTACCATACTTATGCCATTGACATTACCAGAGTCTGCATCATTGCCCCAGCTGGCCTTTGTTCAGGGCTTTAGGCATGTGCTTAAAGCAGCAGGGTGCTTTGAAAAGGGCCTGAGCCTCTTCACCTGAAACCAAAGCCAAACCCTATTGTCTGGCTCTTGTACTTCACTGCAGTCCTGTACTGTGTGTCCCCACCCATGGCTCCATCCCATTCCCTGGAGCATACCCTTGGTTGGGGTGTTCCTTTTCAGCAACAGCCTGTATCTCTCAGGGAGTGACCTTTTGCAAAGTATCTTTGTTCCCTCAGGGGCTTCCTGCAAAGGGTTCTCAGGGAGTCTGGCCTTCCTTCCACTGGAAACCTGTGTGCACTTCTCCAACATTTTCATAGCATTGTTGGGAATCTTGAGGAATCATTTCATCTTACTTCTTGCTCCTCATACATTATCCACTGTAGAAAAGCTGTGAAACTGCAACTTTTGTGAAAGCAGTACCTCTGAAAAACAGGACCAAATACTTCCACAAAGGTAGCAAATTTTTTGTAGTCTGAAGTTTTCAATGAGATTCTTTCTCAAAACAGTTTTAAGATTCTTTTGCTGCAAGTCTCATGCTAAGGTCATATTTTGATGTTTTTATGACTATTTTTTTAATCTACAACCACTTTGTTATAAGAGTCACGCTTTATGTTGCAGAGCTCTCCTAAGATTACTGAGAAGTTCATGTTCTATTGAATAACCTTATTGATTGAGTGACTGTGTTATTTCTCAGGCACCCCATTTTTCCTTTGTCCCAGACACATACAGGAATGCTCTCCAAGGGGCCTTTGGAGATGACAGGATGTTTGAAGACATTTAAAGGATATATAAAAATAAATTACTTTTCCTTCCCAAATAGTTTCAGCTCCAATGTAAATACTTTGTATCATTACCTGTTGGCTCACTTTTTGAAAAGAGCAGTCTGCCTTTGTGTTTCGAAGCAAATTGGATTTGGTGGACCATTGGACAATTAGCACCAGTTTATTTGAATTACTGTCTGTACCCTCCTGCACCTAATCAGCTCTTTGCTCCCTCTACTCTGGAAGAGTAAAGAAATGAATCCCTCAGAAAAAAAATAATAAAATAAAATGCAGATTGCTAAATTTAATAGTGATGGCATTGAATGGGGGCCCAGGCTCAGATTTTACAGGTTATTGAGTATCTTCTCACTAATTGCATGTCCTGTGTTTTATGGAGGTCTGAAATTCACCTCAGGCTGTGACTCAATAGAAATCCCCTTACACATCGAGACCTTGCTTCACAGACCTGAGTTACTTTTGGAAATTACTTTTACTGCTCTCAGTGCCATGGAAATATCACGTAATTACCTTTAAAAATTTGAATTGTGGTGCTTTCCTCTGCTTTGTGCTCAGTCCTGCCTCCTGTAACTGGATCCACTAGAAGTTAATTAAGTTCTCTGTTTAAGATATAAAGCTATCTCAACGTTTGTATTAGGCTCACAAATAGCAGATGGAGTAGGTAATACTTACTGATGAGTCCTTTCTGCCAGAGGGGAAGATGTGTTTACTACACTCTGGGAAGGCAGCTGAACCCCTCCAGGAGGTAATGTCACTCAGCACTGCTCACCAAACTTGGCTCTCCCGCCTCTCCCAAGCAATTCCTGTGGTTACCTGTGCAGGCTCTCTCACTGTGTGCTTGCTTTGATGTTAAGAGACAGTAATAATTGCAACATTGTGAAATACTCAGAAGATTGGCTTGGCTGAAGGATATAAATCCAGGAGGTGAAATGCTGGGATGATGAATGAATTCACAGACCAAAGGACTCCCATGTTGACGCGGTAGCAATAAAACTTCTTAACTCTGAGTTCTGCTATCTCAAGAGAAAGGAAACCCTGGCAGTCTTCCATGAATGATGTGTTCAGACCTTGTTGTTTTCCCTTTGCTTTGTGATCAGTGCAGAGGATGGAGGCTGGGACTAACTCTCTCCCACATGAGTCAAAACAAGAGCTTGTGTGGTGCTAAACCCATGAGATCACGGAAGAGAGCTAGAGCAGCTCGGGGTTATTAATTCACCCAGCTGGCAGATGCCATAAAGATCACACGATACAATTATCTCAGCCTCCAGGAAAGAAGCAGACACTTTGACTTCCTGCTCTTGGCTGTGTAGAAGTAATAATGGAGACAGTCTTCTCTCATTTATTTTTTTTTTATATTCCCAAGAGTTATGGTGTGAGTTCTGCATCCCGGTGAAACTTCTGGACTAATTATTTCACGCTGAGTTACTAAAGTCAATTTAAAACAGTGAGCAGAGAAGAAATACTTTCAGAACAGAAGGTGTTCTTCTTAACTTGGAGCTACTTCCCAAAGTAGAGCAGCATGGTCATGAAAGTTTCTGCTCACCTGCAAGCCTCAGGTGAGGCTTGAGGTTCTTTGACACTTGCATGAACTGCTGATGAGAGACAAAGCAAGCACCAAAAAAAAAAAAAAANAAAAAAAAAAAAAAAAAAAAAAAAAAATCACTGAGAAGATTTTACGTGATCAGGTTAAAAAGATTGACTGTGCATCACATGGGTTTTCCCCTACGCTTTTAGCAGCATAGTGACTTCATAGAATCATAGAATGGTTTGGAAGGGACCTCAAAGTTCATACAGTTCCATCCCCTCTGCCGTGGGCAGACACCTTCCACAGGACCAGGTCACTCAGGGCCCCACCCCACCTGGCCTTGAACACTTCCAGGAATAAAGCAACCACAACTTCTCTGGGCAGCCTGGGCCAGTGCCTCACCACCCTCAGAGCAAAGAATTTCTTACTAAAATCTAATCTAAACTCATTCTCTTTCAGGGTAAGAAGCCATCACTCTTTGTCCTAACACTACATGTCCTTATTAAAAATCCCTCTCCCTCTGTCTTGTAGGCTCCCTTTAGGTACTCTGAGCAATTTGTAGAGAAGTTAAACCCAAATACACCTCAAAATTCCTCCTGGAGTGTATTCTGAATCCTTTACAAGGTGAAAAAGCTCAGCCTAGGTAATCCAGGAGTCTGTGCTGCCAGTTTTTATTACAGTTGTCCCTGATGACCCTTTCAATTACAGGATTGCTGTTGCTACTCTAGCATTGTATTTATCACCATCATAGGGTGCTCATAGACATTGCACTAAATAATATAATGGTAGCAAACAAACTCCTTTCCCCAGAGGGTTAGTAGTTTTGAACAAACAAATTAACTAAAGTGGGGGAAAAAAATTGGCATACATAAAGATTTAACCAAGGCAACAGTCCCAAACATAGACCTTTCTCTCCCTTTCTATAGTGCAACCAAGAAATTCACATGTCTTCTGAGAAGATGCAGGATATAGTTAATCATGTATTATGTGTATGAGACAACAGTTCATATCAACAAACTCTTCAAGTAAAGAAAGTGGCTGTGAGAACTCTTTCTATGCTGGTGTGCCTGGTTTAGGACTCTGTGGATGGCAGAATAAGAGGCTTCTTTTAGATTTCATTTCATTTGAGAAAAATCTTGGATGCTATTTGTTCCTGGTACCCTTGAATAGTAGTCAAAGTATTAACATAGACCATTATTTTCCTCCCCTGTGAAAATACTGATCAATCTGTGTTGGAAAAGCAGTGTTCAGGCTCTTGCAAACCTTTCAGGAGCAGGGAGTAGTTGTGAGTTTCCCTGTGAAGAAAGCACGGGATTTTGCACTTGCATACGGAGCTGCACAGGAAGGGTCCTCAGAAGTTAAAGACGTTAAAAGCAGAGAAGCAATAAAAACTGGGGGCTGCCACACCTCTCTCTTCACCTGGGCAGATCACTCACTCTGGAGAGCACAGTTCAAAACCAGTGTGGCTGTGCAGAGCTGTGACTACGCAAGAGGTCACTGCCAGCCCTACCCTGTCTGGTTCACTTTGGGCTGAGTCACTCCTGAAATTACAGTGGCCTCTGGACTGCCAGAGGAAGCACCTGCCTCCCACAGCCCACTCTGGCTCTGCAGAACAAAAAAACACCAAGATGCTGGAGGGCAGGAGTCAAGGGTGAGAATATTTCCATGAAATAAGAAAGAGTTTTGATTCACCACACAGGTCAGGAGAGAAAGCAGAGAATGATACAAGGGAAGAAAAAATGAAATCACCTTTCCCCAGAGTTTAGTTCTCAAGTATCTATTACTTCATTTTTTTTTTCAAATGTCATGTGAACTTCTTTACACGAGTTTGTATTACCTGAATGTTAACTGTATTGATTTGAATGTGCTTATAAATAAATCATGAAGATGTCAGCAGGCTGGTGCCTGGCTCTCATGGAGGAGTCCACAAGAGAGGAACCACCTCAGCAGGCTCAGAGCAAACAATCTGAGAAGGGTATAATCTCATCTGCCTGATCAGAGGTTCATGGCAGAGGGCCTGTGCCAAAGGCTGTTGGTTGATAGGCTGTGTGATGAATGTTTCCTGTGGCTTTCTCTGTGGAACTCGATGAAGAGATACGTTGTAGCTCTTGATCCAAGAGTTGATAACAGTGAAATTACCCAAGTCAAAGTCTGGCTGCAAACCAGAGGAGGAGGGGAAAGGAAAGTATCCTTTGGTGATATAAAACCTTGTCCTGGTTTTGGCTGAGAAAATTTTCTCCCTACTAGATGGTACAGTGCCGTGGCTTGGATTTAGGATGAGAATAATATTAATAACATGCAGATTTTTTAGTTGTTGGTAAGCAGAATTTACACTAAGTCAAGGCATCTTAAGCTTCTCAGCTGACTCTCACTGGCCAAAGAGACAGACACATAGTGTCATGCTGGGTATATAAGAACAGAAAAACCAGTACAACATGGACAACAAATGCTGTTTCAGAAGCTTTAAACTAAGATTTCAGATGAATGTGGAGGTTTGTCTTTCCTTTTCTGCTCCAGTGCAGGAAAGCTCCGGGGGAGCTATGCAAGAAATGCTTTTCTGATGGAGGTTTATTCAAGAGATTACATTGCCTGGGGTGGGATGAAAGGCCTAAAAAATAAAGATATTTAATAAAGATATTATTGTGGAGGACCAAAGTAAAATTGACTCCAGAGACAGAGGGAAGCCTTCTTGTGGACTTTGCAGGTCATCTTGAAAGACAGCCCTTTTGGGTTGGAGATATGAAGACATACAAGAGAAATGGGGTACCTGCTGTGGGTGAGAAGGCACAGCAGCAAAGAGAGTTCTCTCAGAAGAGCAGTGGGACTAGACCAGTGGATGCTGCTTCCTTTTATGTAAGATTTTTTCCTGCAGTATAATGAATTAGACATAAGAGACATTTGGAAATCAATCTTTAGCAGAGACCTGAGATTTCCAGGTTATACGTTGCAGCAGAAACAAACTCTATGAGGGACTGCCAACACAACACAGGTGAGACATTCACTGAGGTTATCAAGCCAAAGTTTACCCTGGTGTGAATACTGTTCCAGCAGATGCAGGGGAAGTTACACAAAGGCTGTGATTTACCCTGCCATATGCAAAGCCCTCATTGTGCCTTAATTAGTAAACCTAAAATGTCTCAAGGGAGAGGACAGAGAGGAAATTCCACGCTTTCCTTATCAGCTCAAAGAAATTACCATAGCTTGCCCTAAAGAAACCTGCAGCAAAGGCTTGGCTGCACTGAAATTAGTGGCAAAACTCACATGATTTTGTGCTGCTTCACATCTGGTAGTTTTTTCTTGGGAATTAATCTCTCTGACTTCTGTCACACCTTGAATCTTGGTCATGACTGCCTATCCATTGCCTCCAATATAGAAAGGGCTTTTCATGGGCCAACATATTCATTGCAACCACCTCCTTCCTATTTCTTTCATATTCTTCTTGCCTTCTGTTATTTCCTCTTCCCCAGAGAGAAATTACAGTTGCACAATGTGCTTTTCCTGTGTTGCATATATGCATGAATTTTCCAGATGCACGCTGTAGTTCTAGGTGGGATCTGAAACTCTAAAAAGGTGGTCCACCTCTTCCTGGAGTTGGGGTCTGACCTAAAAACAGCCTTGAGACAGCTCTGGGACCTGTTGTACAGTGGCTGTTGCCATCATGGAAGAATTTTCTGGAAGTTTTTGTAAGAGGTTATCTAGAGCCATATTCAGATCTACTCCTTAGTTTCCAGCTCTACAGCTCTGAGGCCTTTGTGAGATGGGATGGAGTGCAAAGGCTCACCTTAAATGCCTGTTAATCTAAACCTCATCTGGAACAAATGCATTATTCTGAAAAGGCTTGTCATTTTATATTCAATCACTGGTGCTGGCTCTTCCTTTGCACTCAGCTGTCTCATCTTGTTATGCCTGCGTACCTACATTCAAGAGGTCACCTACTAAGAACTGGTGTAATTTGGTTTTGCATTTGACCTGCAAGGTTACACACTTTGTTGCTCCCATAGGCTGTATTTCCAGGGATCTGGGGAGAATTTTGTAATAAAGTACTATTGCTAATTGCAACTACAAACTTTCTGTGTGTCTTACCACCCTCCTTTCCTGAATGCCTGTCCAGCAGCTGCCTGGCAGGTGCTGCCCTTTGCCCTGCAGCAGTTTTCTCTCTGCTCTCACTCAAGGGCAGAGTGTGTCTCACAGCTTCTTTCCCTCTACCATTCTCCCAGGGGGTTCTGGTGTGGCCCAAACTGTCTGGTTCCCTCCTTTTCCATTTGGCCTTTCAGGGTGTTTTTAAGGCATGCCAGGAGACAAGCAGAACTCAGGTAGGAAGGTAGGGGAGGAGAGATGTGGCAGAATGGAGTACTAAGGCCTGCCATTGTGCCATCTGCACAACAGCAGAGGTGGCCCAGGCTGCCAAAAAGGTACTGGTCCTTCTTCACCTCACTGTCTTGTTGGGAGAGGACATCAAACCCTCTCAACTCAAATCAATAGATGTTTCTAGCTTTTCTTACTGTGTTTGAACTCATCACACTCAGCAATGATGGAAGTTACAGAGTGCCCAAGAACATTAGCTTGATCATGGGAAAATTGTTTCTGTGAGCCCTTCTGCCTCAGTAGCTCTCAGTCAGTCTTCATTACTTGAGGTATCCAGGGCCTTCCCAGAGACCCTATTGGTTTTAAAGCAGCAGTAAGAACTTAATGCATATGGGTGATAGGTTTCCAAAGGACGTGCTGGAGGTATACGAATAAATGCTTTCTGTTAACAAAGTTTTCAGAGAAGATATTCCTGTGGTCTTCCTATTGTATCCTACAACTAGACTGTTCTATCTCTGTTTGCAACGAAAGTGTAGAATGTTCAGGCACTGAGAATGTCTTTTCATTGCCTTTGTTGACCTTCCATGTCTTGTTTCTAGGAGTCATCTTTTTCCTACTTTGTAAGCTCTGATGCTTGCTGGCATTACTACGTTCACCAAGGCCAGGTTTGCAGCTGATGGGTTTGCAGTTGTGCACCTTGCAGAACCCCCCCAAAAAGCAATAGGCCCATATAGCAGCAGTACAAAGAGATCTTTCTTATCCTTCTTCCTTGTTCCAATTCCCAAAAGTACACAACAGCAAGCCCAGTGCACATTGTCTTGTATTTGTTAATAAAAAAGAGCTAAAGCTTATAATGGTAAATGGTCTTTACAGGGTGGTACAGTTGTGGTGTCCCCTTACATGATGGTATAGTGGTAACGTCTCCTACCATTACACTTAGACTTTCAGAAGAGCTGACCTGTAAATAAGCTTTTTCTATGGATGAAGTGTCCAGAACGGAAAGCTAAGTCTGCCAATGTTGCGAGCCCCAGAGCACCAACTGTCTTCAGTGGCAGCAAGCTCAAGTTGGAATGCTAAAAGGTTGTTCTTAGAAACTCCAAACTTCCCACATTAGTTTATTATCATGCTGGTTTAAATTGTATGTTATGTGATGGCTGGCTAGGAATTATCTGAGTTGGGAGTATGAGTTTGTCAAAACGCATCAATTCATCTTTTGCCAGACAAGAAGGAAGTGACACAACAGCTATCAAAAAAACTCCCAAACCTGTCCTTGCAGAGCGTCCTTAAAAGAACCCTTTTCAAAATACAAAAATGAGGTTTGTATACATGTGAAGGATTTCCTTTTCCTTTCCTCCTCACAGAGGTGTTCATTAGGTTTCAGTGTGTCCAGGTTGGTTCTGTGCTGGGCTCCTCTTGTACCCAAATACCTTTCTTGTACCCAGTAACCAAGATTCAATTTGAGAATATTTTTATTGACGTACGTGGACTAAATCCCATCACCCTACATGGGATGTTAATGCAGTTACAGGGATACACAGCTTTTCTCTGGATTTGCATTCATGAGCTAAAGGCTGAGCCTGACTTTGAAGATATTCCAGATTCATTTCTGATGTCAACTATCACGCTTGGCAAGAGTGAAATTACCTCCTTGTTGATGAAGGCAGATGTCACCCACTAATCTTGACTGAACGCACACCAACTCATGCAATGTGAGCCCTTCAGTTAATTTTATTGAAGAAAGAAATGATGGGTAAAGTTGAATCTTTCTTTTCTTATGGATCTGCTTAAAGAAGAGGGCTACACTGTGACTGAGAATGCCATGTCTGATTCCTGTGAACAGGAGAACTTCTCATAAGGTGTTCTGCCAAGCAAACTCTTATAGTGCTTTTGCTCTTGTAGAGTGTTGTCTGGAAAAAGACCTAATTTTCTGCAAACATGAATAAAATTATGAAAGGAGATGAACAGAATAGTAAAATGCTCTTGAAAGTCACAGATTTCTAATGGAGAAGATAAAAAGAGTCAGTGTATGTATGGGTGTAAAAAGACCATAAAGACCATTATTTCCTCCTTATTCTTTTTTTTAAATATATCTAGTACATTTCTCTTTTCCCTGGAAAATATTTTGGATATGAAATTGAGAAAAACCTTTGTCTGGTTTCAGAACAACAAGGCAAACAGAGAAACTTGTTTTTCTGCTTGTTTTTGCAACACATGTCAAAATGAAAATGTAAGCAAATGAAAGTGAGAGGAGTTTAAAGAAAAATTAATTTTTAAACATTTTTCTTTGGACCTACAAAGAGAGAGGAGGCTGTTTCTCTGGGAGGAAAATGTTGCTTTTATCCTCCTTTCAGTTTTTGAAGGGGAAGGTCTTTGTAACATTTACCACACAGGAGGGATTTATTGCCCAGAGCTGAGCACAACTGAGGAAATAATTTTGACCTGATACATAGAAGTAAAGTCTAGACAGAGAGCATTGAAGTGCTTGAGGGGAAACTCAGAGTACGAACCAGTTATGACAAATTGAGCTTTTGAAGTGACAAATAGAAGCAAACATGTAAAAACTGAAGATTTCATAAAGTAAATGTGAGATTTGCTGCTTACCTAAATGAAACTGGAAGACAGGACAAGCTAAATTAAAGTATAATTGTTTCTGCTGCCCTCCTCTTCCAAACAGGAGACAGAGCAATTGCTGGTGGGGCCATGCTATGCAACCAGAAAGGTGAAACCACCTTTTTCATTTGGGTTTCTAAACAAAGCCAAGGCTTTCTTTTACCTGGTTCAGTTGGAAATCTGGATTGATCTCACAAGAATTTTCATTAGGATGACCTAGAGGTTAATAAACTCCTTTTTGTGGGCAAATAATGTATTAAACTGGGCTGAGCTCTGCAGGCAGCTGAAGAGAACTGTATTTGTGGGGTCCTGAATATGCCATTTTCTGGGGCCTTTTGCCTTAGTAAAGCTAAATGCTTACTTGCTGATACTGTGGGTTGTAAAGAAACCAAGGTGTGTCACCTACTTCTGCAGGAATTGAACTGAAGAGTGATTGCAGACTATCTGTGCTTCTGACCTATTAGAAGTGGAAATCTGTTATTTTGGAAAAGAATTTTGATTATATTTGAGAATATTGATTATTTGAGAATAGAATTATCAAAGGCAAAGATCTATAGCAAATTGTCATTTGCACACCCACAAAATATCCTGACTTCTTGATCTGTATGAAAACATTCAGCCTTTCTCTCTGTTGATCCACTAAAGAGCGTGTGGCACTGAAATTGACTCCCAAGGCACAAACTAAGGAAAGTTACTGAGATACTGGAATTTCTTTGACTAGAGAAAGGAAAAGATGAGGAAAGAGCAGGGCATTGTTTATCTTTAAATAAGCACAGCTAGTAGGACCTTTTTTTTCTTTCTTTCTTTAGGCTTTGATGGTTTGGGAGATTTTTTATTTTTTTCACTAGGACATCTGAATGTTTACTAAGACAAATAACAAATTCTCACGACCTTAAAATGGCAACAAGAAGCATGAAATAGATGGTCCTCAAACCACGATTTTCCTGCTGCTGCATGGTATAACAAGTATTTAATTTCAAACTGCAGTAAATCATTGAAGTTCTTGAGTTCTGATGCATTCTCAGATATCAGCTTTAAGACTATGTGGATGTGTCCTACATGGTGAAATATCTTGCACCTAAGCCTTTTGGTACCTTTACTTTGGAGGGAACTGGAGCAGCAAAGGGAGAGCATGTATCTGGAATTGTTAGGATCCAGTGCAGCATCCTGTAATAATATCTTATTATGCTTGTCTGAAAATATTTGACCTCTTTTCTTTCGGGGAGGGGGGTTGGGGAGGTGGGGGAGTGAAATAGATGTCCAGAAATTATCTTCCTTCATTTATTAAGCCAAATTACTCTGGAAGAGTTAATCTAGTCCAAAACCAGGATTGACTGACATTTAAACGACTGCTTTGTTACTCAGAGCCAATGAGAATAAGAGTTATCCATCATGCATGGCAATAGTTTGAACAGAACCTGTTTCCTGCTCATACTCTCCCATGCTGACTTTCAAGAGAATTACTCCATCCATCACAGAACAGGAAATTACCATAAACATGGTAGAAGAGAAGATGATATTGCAGGATTTTGCATTTCTGGTATGTTTAATTTTCTTTGGCTGCAAAAAGGACATTTTTGGCTTAATCCATGAAAGCAGATTTGTAGAAAGTAGAAAATGGAGGGAACTTATGGGGCATGAGAACTACACAAGGATAGCTTCTGAGGATAAATCTAAAATGGAAATGTTTGCAAAGTCTTGCTTAAGGCACAATCAACATAAAAAGAAGGTAATATTGCCTGTTGCAGGAGTATGTAAATTACTTGGCAAGTGCAGTGCACTGTATTGATGTATTGGTGTTCTTGGGTTGTAGCTAGAGTCCTGTATCAGAAGTGATGAGACTTAAGAAGGAATGACCTGAGAGACTTCTAGAAAAGCTTTTCTAAAAGTCTGTTACTTTTGGACAGGTCTAGGTAACTATCTGGGGAAGATGATCTGATCCAACCAGAATTACAGGGTTGCAAGCATGATAAAAACACAATTTGCAAGCAAGATATGAATGCTTAACAAAATACATGTGATAAGACTTGATAGCAGTAGCATTAAAGCATGCTTCCTTTTGAACCAAGGGGTAAATGTTTATCATGTCTGAGCTGTATCACTGATCTCTAGTGTATCACAGAGCATGCCCACACAGCCTGACACATGATGCTGCGTAGGCATGACAGTATGTTGTCAGGAGGCATTGCTCAGGAAAGTGCTCACTTCAAGTATAATGGAAGTGAAATTGCTCCTAAGTGCAGTTGTGAGCCACTGTCACATCACTTTTTGGACTGTATGCAAGGGGTTGCCAGAAAATACACTGGTTTTCTGTTTTCCAACAGGACAAGAAAACCATCTCCTTCTTTTTTTTATTTCCTTTGTCTTTCTTTATATGCTATATGGGGTTTTTGCAGAGAAGCAACATTTCACTTTTGAAATGTTATTCTTTTTCCCATTTTTCTGTTGCTGATTGCAAGTAGGAATACCAAAAATTCACACCGGAAACATTACAAGAAAGGGAAAAATTAAATCCTTCAAGTGCTAATGGTTCCTTCTTACATTTGTGAGGATGTATACTGTTTGAAATTTTTGTCTTAGACGATTGTTTGTGAATATTTGCCTTCTTTCCCATTGTAAACACTAGATTTCTTTCTGGCACATCTTTCCCTGTCTAGAAGGATATGCTGGAGATGCACAGCATTCTGAAAAGCATGCAGTCCATACATGTAATAAATTCTTCCTTTGCCCCATTTATAACTTTAGTTATAGTGAGTAGTACCACATTTGCTCTGAAGTTAAAAGTTTGATTATCCTTCTGTTCTACAAGGAAAGCTTTGTAATTGCAGGCTGCTAAATATTATCTAGCATTGAAATTTATTCTACTTGAACATACAAAAAATTATTTTCTCTTTATGGAAAATTCCTGAATTATTTACTTAACTAAAGACTTCAATGATTAAGTATGTGTGAAGCAAAGGAAAAGAAGACTTTTCCACCCAGAGATTTTCCTTTTAAATGTGGGAATTGTGTATAATTGCACCCCAACATTAAAACAAGGCCTACACTAGAATAAAGCCAGGTTTAAGCCCATGGAGTAGAATCCTAAGTGTGAAACCTTATGGTAGAGCCCTTGACAAATTCAGCAAAGCTGGAATTTTATTCTGAGACTTCACCATCTCCTTCATGGTCATGACCATTTCAACTTTAAAACTCACAGAAGCTTGAGAGTTTTATTCCCTCTTATTTTGAATGATGGAGCATAATTGCAGTCCCTGTGCTCCACATTCAGTATTTTCTATTTTGCAAAAGTGCTAAGACTTCAAAGCAGAGAAGACTCGTGGGCAGGGCTTTTTGCCACAGAACTCCTGAAGAAAATGCCATTTTTTGAAAGGCTGGTTTCTGAAAAGGCATTATAATACTTTAATATTTTATTCTGCATGTTGTAGTTAAAGCTCTAATCCTCCTACAAATTCCCCAAAGCGTTTTTCTTTTGGGGGGCGGGGCGGGGGGGTGTCTTTCTGGAATGCTTTTAAAAATACAGATGTGTATGAAGGAGTATTTAAACTTGCATGACCCAAGAAGGAATGGGAGTTAATTTGACAACAAAGTGTAGCATTTCAAAGCATGGAATGAGGTAAGTTTTCAGCACTGAGCTTACTCATCAACCCTGTAAGTTGCCACATAGATGGTCTTTCCAGATCCAAAACCCTTCAATACACCCAGGATCTAGTTAAAAACTCTGCTTTATGTGGAAGCTGATCCTGCATATCTTTTCAAGTTGGACATCAGCAATCTAGGCCATTAAGAAGAATAAAGCCAGGCCTGTGGGTTTGGATGTTAAAGGAGCTGGTGAAACAGTATGAGCTGCACGTGGTTTCCGACTCTGTTCGTCTGGGTGGGAAGGAGGTACCATGTTTGGCTCTTTGAAGGGACCTGCAGCAAGCACTCTGGTCATATCATGCACATCCCCATACAGCTGAGAGGACTTTACATGTCCTTGTGCAGGTGGTGGAGAGCAGCCTTCCCTGCTCAGGTTTCACAGCCCCCTTTGGCCACCTTATGGGACACATAAATCTCGGAGCTGAGAGGGTTATGCAGCTTCCTACAAATGCCAGCAAAGTGATATGCACTACCTATTTTCTTTTGATGTCTTTTCGTTCTTCTTAAGCAATACCTAAGTTGATTGTTTTCCTTGTATAGTTTATGCTGAGATTTAGGGGGGCATGCATTTCTCAATCCCTCTGGTGTAGATTCAGAGGAATTTCTTTCTAGGGGAGTTGTTCAGACTTGGGCCAGTGTAAACAGGGTAAGAATCTCCCTGGATGACACTAGTGGATTTAGTCTGGTTTTATGTTTGTAGAGCAGATGTTTTCTTGGAAGAAACAGACAGAAGTTCTATTTCAAAAGCTTCAACAGCAGTTAAGCTTTGATAATGCACTCTCTTCTTTGCTTTGCTATGAATACCTGCTGGAAGAAAGGAAAGGGTTTCTTTCTTCTGAATCCCAAGTATCTTAATCTCTGAAGTGACTGGTCAGCATGAAGTTGAAGTGTCAGATAATGATATCTGAAGTAGATTTTATTGTGATTGCTCAATATTACATCTTGTTGAGGAAGATGGGGGAGGGTTGGTTTTGTTTTTATACATTGCATCAGAAAAGTCCTGCTTCCTAAAACTTTTCATCTCTTCTGTGGCAAGGGGTGAGTTGACTTTTTTAAACATTATTGGGTACATACCTTGCAAATGTTATTACTTATTAATTTGTTGCAAAACCCATTTAGGTTAGAAGGAACCTCAGGAAGTCTGTAGTTCAACCTCCTGCCCAAAGCAGGATTAGCAATGAGATCAAACCAAGCTGCTCAGGGCTTTATTGCAGCCAGGTCCTTAAATCCCCCAAGGACTGAGATTGCACAACCTCTTGGCAACTGAGCCACTGCCTGACTGTCCCAATGGGGGGTTTCCTTCTTCTATCCCTGTTTCAGTTTGTGGCCATTGTCTCTCTGCAGTGCACCTCCCTTCTTATTTCTTCTCAAAAATGCAGGATGTCTACTCTCAGGTACCCAAAGCCACCCCTTCTAGAGCCTGAACAAGCCATGGTCCACCAATGTCTCCTCACAGACCTGTGTGACAACTCCTGGCCCTTCTGGACTTGCCCTGTCTGAGTCTATGTGTTCTCACCCTGGGGCCAGAACTGGATGCCATATCCTAGGTGCAGTCTTATGAATGTCAAGTAAAAGGAAATAATTGCTGGTCTATTGCCCATGATGCTGCTGGCCATCTTGGCTACCAGGCAGACTGCAGCTGGTGCCCAGGTCACTGTTCAGCAACACCCTGAGGTCCTTCTCCCTTTCCACCTAGCACTGAAACCAGGAATTTTTACTCAGACTATTCTTCCTGTGTGCAGAAGCAAGCCCTTGAGCTTTCTGAAGCTCGTCTCTTAATGAGTGAAAAGCTCAGGGACCCTTCCTGAGCCCGAGAAACTTATGACCTACTAACTGTGATGAATTCCTTCCAGTGGTCTTTCCTCTCCTTGGGGACAGAAAGTTGGTGATGATGCTTCTGTTAAACACATGCACCACGGTCATGATCTCTGTGGGAGACTCATATGCACAACAGGGGTTTCTACTCCACACTGTGTTTCTTGAATCCTATTAAGGAAAGCAAAGCAAAGCATGGCTTCTATTTCTAAAATCATCATTGGTTGTTAAAGCTGCTGTTACTTTTCAGAACACCATGGTGCTATTAATCAGGCAAAAAGTATGGCAAAAAATGCCCTTTAATTAGTTATGCAGAGATGAACTCTTAATTCTGTAACTACTGTCTGTACTTTATTTTGAAGGAGCAGGAAGGCTGCCTGAAAAAGGAAAAAAGAAGAAAGAAAGTCTGAATTCTGAGCTCAGTTATGCCAGCAAGTATGCAGGACAGCTTGGATCCAAATCTGTTTTAGGAAGGACTTTAAGATTTAGCTTGTTAAATCTGTACAAAAATAATTACTGCAACAAAAGAAGAAAGCAAGCCTTGTGGTGGTAGGACAAAAAGGGTTTTATTCCTGTTTCTTCACAGAATTTACTTGGTGTTCTTGACATTTTTAGGCTGTGCAACTTGGTCCAGCTTCACCGCCTCTGGGTGGGCACCAGACATGCATATGTAGGGATGCTTCCAGTAAACAACCTGATTTTGACACAGTTTGATCATCAAACCTTTCAGTTCTCAACAGGATAGACAATGTGCTCTTCTTGGCTTCCCAATTTATCGGATGTGCTGTGGTCTGACTGGATGTCCCCAAGGAAGCAGCTGATACTTACACAACCACATCTGTGCTTCACGCTTTCTAGCAGGAAAAAAGGACTGATTCAATGCATGGTTCTGCCTTAAATCCAGGCAAACAGGATTTGGGCCTGCAGTCATGTTCACTGTTTTTCAAATTGTTTTTTTCAGTTTCTGAAACAGTGGACATAGTTGATATCTTGGATTATCCAAGTCCTGAGTGGGAGACTCAACTGAGTGCCAGCAATCTGAAAGAAAAATAAAAGATGACACTTCATATTCTCAAAGAGGTCTCAAATCTACAATTTTTTTTTTTATATCCCTTGGCATCAGAGGAAATTAAGCATGATTTGAAGAGGAAAACCTTCATAGGGAAGGTCTTAGCACACGAGTTGGAGCAATCTGGAAAACATTATGTATTTTTAATTTTTATATACCAACAATGGTGTGAAGTAAGCTGGGAGGCAAAGACAACTTTATATGTTTAATGTCTTCTGATGTTATCCTCAGTCATGTGCTGGGGTCTCTTGTCTGGTAGTGGCAGTCATGTGCAGGAGTAGCTACTCAGGCTCTGTCTTTCCTACTGGACAACTTTGTCACTGTCCCAGTAGGTGAAAAGGGGTTGCTTTCTCTGGGAAAATTAAGCCAACTCATTTGAACACTGAATATGGCTTTGTAAAACTACTACAGGGTAGTTAACTTTTGGGCTTATACTAGAAGAGACTGCCTATTAGTTTTGAAGGTTGTGATATAGCATGGAGGGGGATGTTAAGAATACATAACTCTAGGGCAGCCAGTTTTGCCCTCTTGGGTGTTATGGCATCACCAATCCTTGGAACTAAAAGGAGGATGAAAAAATATGCTGTTGGAGAAAAACAGGCTCTTCTGCTTTAAAACACATTGTTCTCGAGTTGTACTGTGGTAAATTTCTTTGCAGACATTCCATCCATCTGATTTTCTTTTTAAAGGGAGGTAAATCCTGCTAGCAATTGTCAGAGAAGCTAAAAGATAAATTAGTGTGTGGTTTTCGGCACTTATCATTACTAATACTTCTTTTCTGCAACAGTTATGCATGGCTGTTACATACTGGCACTTCTTAGTATAAGACAGCAATGCAGACACGTATTTTAACAAGTCTGTGCTGCAGCACCATTGATTGTAGCCAGCTATTGTTCTCCTGAATCCTGCCTCAGACAGGGAATGAGAAGTTTCCTGGGATTTTAGGCCCAGACCTTTCTGACGGGAAGCCAGGGAACAATTAAGAGGCATCAAATCTCTTCCCCCTGACATATACACTTTTTAAAATTGAAAACTGTGGAGAAGAGGAAGTCAAAAGAGTTTCCCTTATTTTATTCAGCTGCTGTGCAAGGGGCTGGCTATACATAACATAGTTGTGTTCTGAACTGCTTTGTAGACAGGGCTTTTTCCGGCATGGGGTGGTATCAAGCCACTCTAAAGGGAGAAGCTGCTCAACTTCTCACTCAAAAGAAGGTGACATTTGTGAGCTGTGGCAAGGCAGGAACAAAAGCTTGCTGCTGCCCCACCTGCCAGGACAGGCTTGCATCCGTCCATCACCTATTGGAAAGCAGCTCCCCACGAGCAGATGGCTGATACTTACGCTGTTTCGCCTTTGTGCTCTTCGCTTCCTTTCAGGATTGGAGGATACAAGGCCCTAGGATTGATTTTTCTGTGCAGCTAAAAAGACATGAAAGCTGCTGTGCTTTTGAGGGCTTAGACTGTCAGTTTTCTTTTTCCTTGTAGGTCTTCCCAAGGTCTCTCATCTCTTTTTCATCTCTGCAGATGCCTCTGTCTTTACTAGATCCTTCCTGGTGTTTCCTTTTAGGGAGGAATAGAAAGTTGAAATTCTGGTCCCATTGAAACATTTTGCTGTAAAGCTCCAATTCTCTGCTTAATTCTACATGGGCTTCATTGGTGTCTGTCTTTAATTGTGCTGACACATAGTTGTATATGGGAGTGATCAGAGCTCCTCAGTGATTTGCACCAATGAATTTGTGTTTGTGGAGCTACATCACTCAAAAATATTCAGAAAAATTTTCAAGTTCATGGGGAATATCTTCAGGGATGAGTGAGAAGGTGTCCTCCATTGTCTTTAGTCCTCACAAAGACTGTTACACCTCTATTCCAATCTAGCCCCCACAAGCTGAATTATTAGAAATTTCTTGGAGCAACTAACGAATTTTTCTTCACATCTGGGACTCTGCCAACAGACAGTATCCTTATAACATTAATAGTGCCTTTAATTCCAGGTCTTTTTGTTCATTGCACAAGCAGCATTATGTGGTTTCAATGACAAATGTTAGGAGAAAGCAATTTAAAAGAAAAAATGCCAGAACAAATCCTCACAAAACCTGTTTTGTTTTTTAATAAACAGAAGATGCACTGGCAATATATACTGGCAGATGAGTTTCTAAATGTAAATACAATTCAAAGAAAACTGCATATAATAGTGGCGTATAGATAACTGTACCTACTTCTCATTTAATCTGAACTTCTTTTCAGTAGCTCTAGCTGCAGTAGTTACCATGAGATGACATAGAACTGGGATTTAAGTCCAGACCTTGGGAACAATAGGATCCCCATAACATGGGAAGTTCACTAAAGATTGGAGGTAAAAAAAGGAATACTAGTGTAGCAACTACAAGTAACAATTCTGGGCAGTTTTTGTCACCTCACTTTTTTTTAGTTGCTGCTGCAGCACCTCAGCTAGAAAATAAGAAAACTGAGAAACTTAAGTGGTAGGAGCGGAAAAACAAGCCTTAATACTTGGCAGGCAACAACTGAAGAGAAGCAGCTTGATCAACAAGCTAGCCCATAGATGCATTTTTTACCATATGTTTAAGGTAAGATTGTATTATCCTATCTCTTTGCCTTATATAATTAAATCATTTGGTGTTGGTGATGGCACTGTTAGGACTTGCATAAAAGAATTTGGCACCAAGATGGTGCTCCCACCACAAAGAACCCCTTGTTCATGCAGAGGTTCCCATCTGCAGAGTTTGTGAAAATGTCTTTGATAATTAGGCCTTGAACTGAAGTAAAGTAAAGTAAGGTTTTCAACCCTCATTGGTAAATTCCCTACTAAAGTTCTTCAGAAACCTTTTCCTTTTATACTTAGTTTCTTAAGATTTCTTCTTTTGGTAATTTTTTATTCCAGTCAGACAATATGCATTTTCCATCAGTAGTCTGTATTTCATTATTTGTTGCTTACTCCTGATGATGCAACTGTTGATACTGTTGTTATCGAATCTTTAATTTATTTAAGTCAAATTGTCTTTAACTACTCACATTAAAACCTAGCTCTCCTTCAGGAGGGTTTCTTGAGCTCTCTTAATGTCCACTTGTTTTCTGGGGTCACTGATAGTATGTACAGCTGCCAACTTCTAATACAATTAATTTCTATTTGTAGTAGTTTCACTGAAGCAGCAGAAGAGATGGTCTTGGACTAAGGACAGTATTGGGATCATATAGTGATGGCAGTGGGTAAATCTGTGCTGCACAGGGAAGGCCTGAAGAAAACATGCATTGCATTTGCAATAAACTTGTGGCAGGATGTTGCAGCAATTCCTGGTGCATAGCCTTCACTTTCAGCAGAAATTAAGGATTTGTACTTTTGACATTGACAGTCAAGACCCTCCCTTTCTCACAAGAGGAGCTGGGTTGGTGCCCCACGTTGCAGTGTTTGTTGGCTCTGACCCATGGGATACGACTGCATTGTGTGCTGAAAGTTGGAGACTTTTGTAGATTTTTTTAGCTGGTCTAATTTGGACCTCACTGCACTTGAAATTTAAGTTGGTGTCCAGGGGGATTAGCACTGAAATACAATGAGCTTTTACCTGCACGGTATGGAAACAAGAACAGACACTGGCTTTGCATCCCATCTTCCCCCAAATTAAACAAACAACATGTCATTAATGGTGTACCTGATAGGTTTTTGTACTTGAAGCATCTATGCAATCAAGTCCAGAGCCTTTTTAACACGGGTAGAGGTTGTTTTTTCAGCAATTTACACTACAAACACTGTATGTCTTTTTGCTTCGTTCGTCATGTTTGTCCAAGGCTTCACAGTGTATTCAATTGAGAGTCTTTAGTTGATGTTGCAGAAAAACTAATGCTGTCCTATGCAAACACAAACATTTTGTAGGTTTTTTTACTAGCCTCATTATATTGAAAGTGACAAGAGTTGTCCATCAGATCTTGTCTTTATAAGGAGAAGGTGCTATGCTGCATTTAATGAACTTTTTCAGTGTGTGTTAAGTGTATGTGAACCCAAACCACAGGAATGTTTAAGGTCTCTGGCCTCTATAATGTGACAAATAATAATCAGGACTTTAGGGGAAATATTTATCATATGTATGCTTGGAAGGGAAAAAAGCCAATAAGGCCGACACAGTAATTGACTTAGAATGCTATAAAGGGAAATATCTTTTCTCATAGAGAAAAAAAGCCTCAATTCACACATGAGCTCTGCCAAGTAGAACTGATGAATATAGCACAATAGTCCTAACAGATTCACTACAAGCCTCGTCCTGAAAAACGAGAAAAAGAAACAAAGAGGAAGGGGGCAGGGAAATGGTTATCTTCTTGCTCTTGGGAAGAGTTAAAAAAATAGAGTGCTAAGCAATATAGGGAAAAAAGGAAAAATAGTCGCATATTATTCATGCTTCACTTGTGTTTGGTACATTCACACAGGCATATTAAGCATGAAAAGGACTCTGAAATGTAAATAGAGACATTCATTGTGTGATTTTACTTTATTTTTTAAGGAGGAAGAGAATTGAACGAATGGAGTCCCCACTCTGCTCTTTCTCAGAAGAAATCTCTGCTGAAGCCATTCTGATGAAAGCATAATTAACCTTGTTTTCATTAATAGGTCTTTCCTTTGTGGCTCAGATGACAAAAAATGGGGGAGAGCATGGGCCACCCTTGGTGATCAAGGAAACATAAAAATTGAGGGTGAGGTTGTTGTGCACCAACTGAACTACCAAAGGTATGACGGGCTTGAATTCAACTCCCATAATTATACTAATGATGCAGAACGTAGCCAGGCCAAAATAACTCAGGTAATTACTTAGCATATTGCTCTAGTTTCTGCCGTGGCAGCCATTGTTTACATCTCTAATTATGCCATGTAGACACATCAAATCACTCACGCTTGTTTTGACTTGAAGCATTTGAAGCAGCGAACACCCGTGAGCTGTATCTTACGGATGCTGCGATGTGAATGAATGCAATTCTGCAATACTTGTTCATCAGGCCCAGGGTCCAATCCTGCATGTCTGTCATACTCAGAATTCCTGGTGCTATGACTCCCTTATGTATTTCTTCCATTGAGAACTTCTCCTTGCCTTAAGCAGATGTTGAAGGGCTCCTTATTCACATAGCTGAGCACTTTGTGTGCCCTTAATTTTAAGAGCATGAACAGTCTATTGCAGGTCAGCAGGACTGCTCAAATGTTTTACGGGAGAGTTACTCCTGGTTAAGCTACGGAGTTGTAAACATCTGAAACAAGGGCAATTTCTTTTCCTGGGGTAGTGTAGCAATAGCAAAGGAAGAAGACATTTCAATTACTAACAACAGCAGCAAAAAAATACCTCGTTTGAAGTTGTTATCCACCACCTAGCATCCTCAAACTGAGTGATTTTTCTTCACAGGGATTAGGAAAAAAAAATTGAAGAACATTAGAACAGCTCATCCTTTAAAAAAAAGAAAAAGGATTTGTTAGTATGTGCAAATGGCTGTTGGGCTTTTACTCCTCTGGTGATCACACCCAACATGATCGGTTTTTTTCCCCTGCTAAACAGTATGTTCTCTAAGGGTTGTATACAAGTTCACGTGCCAAGTGCTACAAATACTTCAGACTTCGGGATGATCTGTTTCTGCAGTCTTAAGCAAGCTGCTTTCTCTTCTCTGTGTCTCAGTCTCCCCTTCTGCAGACACGGAATAATAATGCTCATCTATTTTAACACTCTAGGGCTTCCTATTTCAAAATGCAATACAAATTTGCAGAGTTCAGCTATTCAAAGGATCATTACAAACCATACTGAAGGACAGTACTGTGGACATTTTTATTGCCCAGATGGCTGATGGTGCTAGGCTAAGAGTCTGAAAACACAGATAAATTTTGTCTTGCATATGTTTATGCCAATGGTTTTCTTAGCAACATGCAGGTATATTTACTTTATTTTGCTCTGCTGGAAACACAGTGAAGATATACTTTCTATGTTGTCTCTGGGAAAAAGGCTCATAAAGGGTAAATTGCTCCACTAGAAATATTCTCCTATTAGATGAAGTTAATTTACCCTTTGGCAGGCATATACCTAGCTTTCAACTGCAGTTACAGCTCCTTGAGCATTTATAATACACTTTTTAATGAAAGGAATTTCAGGCTCTTCTATTAAATCCAATTCAATGTCAACTCTTTGGAGAAGAAGGGGTCTTTCAAGCAGTTTTTTACCCAGAAAGCAGATACAGATTCTAAAAATAAGCTGTGCATACATTAATGGCTATATTATGAGGTAGCCAAAACTGGAAAGATGTTGAGGACTTTTAAAACTCCCATTGGCTCCAGGAGGGCTCAGTACTTCACAGAATCCGCCTGAGGGAGAGGGAAGAAGAACAAAGTGAGAATACACAGTCCCAACAGTGCTCTGGCTATGCATGCAAACCTTTTGCTGTCAAAACGCCCCACAGGAGCATGAAAGGATGTTTCAGTCAGTAGGTCATTTAATCAGGGGCTCCCCCTCACCAGAGGTGTTCAGAAGGAATGGATCTTGTCAAGTGAACTAGAGGCTAAAACAGGAGAGGCTGCTTTGACTTCGGATTGTACATTGAAAAAACCCTTTTAGTAGAAGAGTGTATATTGAGGGAGAACAGAAAAAAAACCCCTATGCCTACCCCATGTTGTTTGCAGGTATTACAGAGAAGAGGGCTGCTTTTTAAAGACTTCCACAGCCTAAGTAAGATTATAAAGTTTCAATCCCTCTTGCTTTACAAATTATTTTGTTGAGCAACTGATGAAGATTTTCACTACTCCAACACTGCACTGGCAACAGAGCCAAATGAGCTAAGTGAGATTCTTTTCAAAGACTGTGGTCTCCTGTGTTTCCAAATCTCATAACTGAAGATGGAAATGTTACCCTTTTCTTCACTGGAGTGTCCAGGCCATGTTCTCATGACAGAAAGATTTGGAAAAGGCACCAGACAAGAGCTGACTGATGACTCCAGATCTGGGAGTTGTGGTGGCCTTTTGACTTATGTGACTTCGGACATTGAATAGCAAGGAGCAACTGTTAATGGAGCCAGGCACCTTGGAAACAATTTTGCTTCCTTGTGCAAAGGAAGCCTTGCACAGCCAGAGAACCTCTTAGCCCACGGCAGGCATTGACATCTTCCTGCCCCTCCTGGACTCTTTTGAGGGTGATGCACCAAAGCTTTTCAGACTGATTTTTCAGATGAGCATTTTCCAACCCTTGAGTTTTGGTGGCAGTATCAGCTAAGGGAAACAGTCCCCTCTGCCCCTGTTGGGTTATTTCTGCTCTGTACCTCACTAATGTGGTTTTAAGCCTGATCACCTGGCAGGGGTAATCACTGCAGTGCAGAAAACGTAACTCTGACAGTGCTGCCAAAGCCAGGCTGTCTGCGGGTCACATCCTGCCTCCATCCTTGAGATCCAATTTGAGTCTTCCATGAGAAGCCTCACCTTTAGGTGTCCCTGCCCCAGAGACACTCACCTTGGTTTCAGTGGAAATGCGTGTTGTCTGGTTAGTGTTTGCTACTATTTCAATAATCTATTTCCTTTAAAGAGGTTAATGATCTAAAGTGAAGTAATGAAACCTGCCAGCTTCACTGGTCATGCTCACAAAAGATATGGCTCATTTATTCCTTATGGTGAAAATTGTCTCAATCCCTTGTGTGCAATGGTGGATACCCCTTAATACTTAACATAAAGCCTACTGCCAAAAATGAAGACTTTAATTATGAAAATAGTAGAACAGCCTCTTCCTCCCGTGAGAATGAAATAGTTCATGGATGTGGACAGAAAGAGGGTAAATCATCATGCCTCTATGCTAAGGGTGTTGAAGACACAATAGTAAAAAGGAACCTGAAAATGACTTTGAAACAATGACAGGGAGAGATCTTAGATATTTAGATGAAGTTCCTCCTAAATGTAGATGCAGTCTGGGAGACAGTAATTGTTGGGGACTATAACTGATGGGGGCAGAAGAAAGTGCTGCAGTGAACTGTAGGCTGTAGGACATGTGAAGAAAAAGGTAAATAGTATGGAGATAGCCTTAAGAAGACTTCATAGCCTACTTTTATATGACAAAAGGCAAGTATCCCTATAATTTCCACTACACTGCTAGAGAAACCTGAAAAAGCAGGGCTGACATGTCACAGCACAAGGTTAGAACTACAAGCTCATTTGACTTCAGTTATGTCTCCAGCTATGGTTCATATTGCAAATATAAGAGCCAAGAGTTACCTGCCCTTGAGCTTCTTAAGCACAGTGATTTGGCCCTGGCCTCTTTTCAAATGCAGGCAATTTTGCTGCATTACTTCGATTGTGTTTGTATTGGTTGAAGACCTGAGGATTTCCTTTGGCCAGAGCAACTATTACAGAGCCTGAGTCCTTTCAGCAAGCTTATTAATAGTATCTGGTAGGTACCCTGCATGTATTTTAAATGAATGAAATCATTTAAAGTTTGTCAAACCAAAATGCAAGACCATAAAATTGATAGCTTAAAATTAATCTAATAAATGGCCAAGCAAATCCATGCATTCCCATAACATTTTATGTCTTCAGTGAGACAGTAAGATCACAAAAATGCAAGTGGATAAAACATAGGCTTTTGGCATCTTTATTCTCTGAGGTGCAATTGCCAGCAATGACTTTTGTCTCAAAACTTAAATATGGAAAATAGTAAAACTGCATATCACACAAGAAGGAATAAAATGTGTTTTAATAAAGCACACCTTTCTACTTTCTTTAAGGTCAAATACATGTTCTCATTTTCTGTGGAAGAACAACTGTGGCATAGTGCCTCTGCCCAGGCTGCATACATATAAAAAACTTGTCAAATATAAAGGCCCACCCTCTAAATATTTTTTAAAGTGCACAAGAGATACAATTTGTAGCCCGACAATTAAAAGAGCTAATAACAAAAGACACTTTCCCCTTGAAGATTTCTATGTTCTTTGGGACTATCTGGCCTTCCCGCACATCTATTTTCCATTCCATGAAGCAGATAAGCCTGTGAATTCCACCATCCTCCTCAGCGCATCTCTAGTCTAATACAAACTTTTCTTTTCCATGTGTAAGCATTTTCCAGGGAAACTTATCTCATAGTAACAGGTGTCTATTACTAACCCAACTTCCATGAGTAGCCATTGTGCCTATATTTAACGTCTGGTCAACATTACACTGCTGTAATAGGGGCACTCATGATCCAAGAGCAGAGAGGACATACGTATGCATGTCCTGCCACCTCAGCTGAGAATGAGATTAGAGTGTGGTGGCTTACCAACTTGGCCCCAGGCAATGAGTGCCAGAAGTGTTCAGTGGCAGGATTCAAAGATGTGCACAGTTCTGCTTTTCACTCCAAAAAGGGGATGTTGTACTTCTGGACTTACTAGACCAAGGTTTTTCTGAAACAGGATTGTACTCGTGGGGGCATAACAAACTGACCCTGCATGTTCAGAACTAGGTATAGGAGTACTTCTACCTTTCATACTCATAAAATTCAGCAGGATCTGGCATCAGGATGACAATTTCAAGCCCTTTAGGAACAGAATTTTCAGCTTAGGCTCATTTCCCATGAGCATGCAGTGACAGGCACACAAGGGTTTGCATGATTTGAATATTTTAAGTAGTTTGGAAGCATGGCACCAGTCAGACTAAAAGAGAAAAATAGAACCAAATATTTAATGCTTCAACCTACAGGATGGCACATGCCAGCTTCAGTCCAGCCAAGACCTTGCAGAGTCCAGCTGAAGTCAGAGCTCCAACTGAGCCTCGGAGGTTTATTGAGTGACACACAGGTTGTGGGAAGGCCAACATCAGCAAAAATCATTCTATTTCTGCAAAGGCAGAAAATACCAGTCAGAATGAGCAGAAATCAAGTGCTTTGGTTTCTTAAACAGAAGCAGTGCAAGCCTGACATATTCTTTTAAAAGGGGGTTACACTCGCGGTTCTCTTCCTGGAAGTTTCACTTCCTTAGGTTGTGTGGTTATTTCAGGCCAGCACAGCAAGTGCCAGAAGAGAAGGCATTTTATTTGCTTGTTTTGTTTTTATACTGAAGAATGGGCAAGACCACCATGTACTGGAACAAGAGGAGAGATTACAAAAGCCTACCCTGAACAAAAGGAGCTGTGTGGAGATCTTTCTACAGTACAAAGGTTCACAGTAATTCCTTTCCTGTGAAGCCACACTGAACTCTCTGAACAGCTAATATGTGGTACTTGGGACATGTCTAGCCCGACAGTGATGTGAAAACTCTTCTTGTGGTGATCCCAGGTGATTCTCTGCCACATGCTTTGCTCTGTGCAGGGCTACACACATCTTTATGGGAAGGGAGTGCCTCCAGGTTGTTTGCTTTGTCTGTTTTGTATCACAGCTTTGGGCCTGGCACTGTTGTCTGTGAAGTCGGTTTGGTAGGAATAGGATCTGCTCTGTCATATTGAGTATCACCCACCTGTTCTCAAAACCACAGATTTTTCTAAAGAATTGTCTGCAGGTGCTATAGAGCAAGGCTGCAGCAAGTAGGCACATGAGAGATGGGGCTCAGCTGTTTGCATTCTTTATATATAACTGTGCTTCAGAGAGAGCTAAACCCAGTTTTGGTATGTAGAAGCAAAACAGAAAAAATATACATTTGGGACATCATTGCAATTATCTGAGTTGCGTTAACATAGATGCATGTGGAACCTGAAAGATGTAGTCAACTCCTTCCAATGTTATCTGTTGAAAAGAGTATGATGTAGCTATTTAATTCCGCATTTTACAGAAAACTATTAAGTATCTTTCACCTTTGTGCCACTCCATCATAGTTATTTGTGCTACCCCAAGCTGATCCAGCTGTGATGCTCTCCAAGCACTGGTTTTTGGTTGATCATTGTAACAGTGGTCTTGCCTGTGGTCTCCGCTGGTTTTTCTGCTTAAAAGAGCTTAAAGCAGAACCTGAATTGTTACTATGTGAATTTCTGGCCTCCTGAACCACAGACGTCACTCTGGCAGAAAGTAGCTTAAGTTTTATAATACATCGTGTCAAGTGTGAGGACCTCTGACCTCCCCAAATCGTACAAACAGGAAGAGTCTCTCCTGCCCCAGGCCATGGCATCACCCAGGGAAGTCACTCACTGTCTCCCTCTGCCCTGCTGAGCCCCTCTGCCCCAGAAAGCCTGATGCTGGAGGCCACTGCCTTCCAGCAGAATCCCATTTTGGATGATGCATCCTCCATCACTCCGCTGTCATTTGCCTCACCTTCAGTATGTACATCTTAACCCCGCAGCTTTAAGGCATTTACCGGCATCCAGTCATCTCCCACACACTTCCTTGCTCTACAGAGCAGCTCCGGTTTTGCCAGATGCCTGCTGCCGACTGCTGTGGCCCCCACCAGCGCTCCCCGTGCCCCGCTCTCTGGGCGTTCCAGCAGTGCATGGCATGGGGTCCCGGTGGGAAGGAGGGACTGTATTTGCAGCACAGACCTCCCCACCTCCCTCCCGTACGAGATGCTGCTGGAGGCTCCTTCAGGGATGCCGTCCCTCCAGACTATAATTAAAAGGCCGAAGGAGTCCCAGGCATCAGCTATGTACTCCCTTCCTCCTGTTGTTCCTCTCTGTGCTGGCCCCGCTTCCCGCCGGAGGTGCGGGCTCGGTTGCCGGGGGCTCCATCAGGGTTTCCCAGGGCACGGCGGGGACGCGGGTCCACCCTGTGCGCTGCTGGCGGCTGACAGCCTGGCAGGCTCCCTCCTCCTCCCTCAGCTGGCCGGGACGGAGGCTTAAAGAAAAAAAAAAATTAAAAACCGGGAAAAAAACCATCTGGGGTTACTGGGAGGGGAAAAAAATTCCTCGTCACGTCTGCGGTGTCTACGAAAACGTCCCGAGAAGGAGGAAGAGGATCCCGCCCCGCGGGGACGGCAGGGTTCGGCGAAGGGAGGGGGGTGGGCGCTGGCTCCGGGGCCGGAGGGGCCCCCCCGCCTTTGGACGGGAGGGGCTCTGCCTTCCTGCGGAGCCGAGGAAGAAGGGGCCGAGCCACCCTGCTCCCCGCCCCGGAGGGCTTGAGAGCCGTCCGGCTCGGCGAGGCAGGGTGCTCGGGTCGTTCCCCCGCTGCTGCAGCCGCCGTCCATGAGGCACTAGAGAGCTTCCCTCCAGCGCCCGGGAGGCGACACAGCCCCGGCGGGCAGGGCCGGGCCGGGGGGGCCGTGCCGCGGGTGGCACCCCCCTTCTCTCTTCCTCCTCCTCCTCCTCTTAACTTGGCCACGGCGGCGCGGGGCGGTGCGCTTCGCCCTGCGCCGGCGGCGGGGGATGTGCGGGCGGCGGCGGGATGGCTTCGGCCGTGTTTGAGGGCACCTCGCTGGTGAACATGTACGTGCGGGGCTGCTGGGTGAACGGCATCCGGCGGCTCATCATCAGCCGGCGGGGCGACGAGGAGGAGTTCTACGAGATCCGCACCGAGTGGTCGGACCGCAACATCCTCTACCTGCACCGCAGCTACTCCGACCTCGGCCGCCTCTTCAAGCGGCTCCTCGACTCCTTCCCCGAGGATCGGCCCGAGCTATCCCGCTCCCCCTTGCTCCAAGGTTTGAGCAGCCTCCGCGGCCTCGGCGCTCCCTACTCGGCGGGCGGGCGGGTTTCGGCCGCCGCCGCTTCCCCGGGGGTNCCGGACGGGGCGGGGGGGGCAGAAAAACTGCGGGGGCGTTTTGCTGTCGGAAACTCCTCCCGGGATGTTGATTTGTGTTTCGGTTTTTTTTGGTTGGTGGTTTGTTTTTTGGTTTTGGGTTTTTTTGGGTTTTTTTTGACTATACCGTTGGAGCCGAGGGCTCCCGCAGGAAGAACCTAGTATCGCCGCTGCTGTTTCCAGCTGCGCGGCTCCGGGCTAGGCTGGGCTGGGGGAGCAGAGGGATCCCCGTTCACGCTGCCCCTCTCCGGTGCTCCCGGCTCCCCGAGGAAGGGCTGGGGGGTGGCTGGCAGGAAAATGGGTGTTGCTCAAAATTCTCCGCATGTTGGTATGTTGTTTGCCACAAGGAGAGGGCAAAAAAATAAAAGGGCTCCGGCGCTTGGCAGGGGACGGAGCAACTCTGGGAGCTGGCATAATTCCTCGCATAACTTCTGTGAAACGGGAACTGCACCAGCGGTTAGTAGAGACGTCTGTCCTCCTCCGGTTTCTGAAGTGGATTAACCAAACTCGAGGGATTGTCCATGCTCAGGCCTTGCTGTGCAGAATCAGGATGTACCCAAGCTGTCTTGCGGGTTGGGTTTAATTTGTTTAATGTTTGGGGTATTTTTTACATAGAGTTACGTGTTCCACTCTGACGTATTTCCACTGTGTAGTGTGGTGAGAAGCATCTAGTCATCTGAAAATGGGTGGATGCCTAGCACTTCCAGTCTCCCCACTTGTTTGAGTTGCCACGTAAATTAGTTGACTGAACAGGAATCGGGGAAAGCCGATATTCTGTGGATGTTTTTCTCTGTGAGAGGATGGGAAAGTTTTCCCCAGCTCTCACTTGGCCTCTCACCTTGCTAGTGGGACCCCCTTGCAGAGGGTCTGTGTTTTGCCATTCTCGGGGCTGGGTCTCCACCGCTCGTACTGGTGCAAACCCACCAGATTTCATTCCTGGGCCGTCCCTGTGGGACAGCGAGCTCTGCTCCCTGCCAGTGGGGCTCGTCTCTCCCGGGCTGACTCCCCAGGATGTTTTCTGACAGGTGTTAATAGTGAGACAGGTCTTTTTCCATAGTCCTGCCAGATCCCTAATCTCAGGTGGTGGGCTAGGTTTGGGTTTTTTACGTGCCTCACATTAAAACGCTCGTACCCATCCCTCTCCAAGCTTCCTTGTGTCGCTTGAGCTGCATCCCGCTCCCCGGGGTGTGCTCCCTGGCGCTGGGCTTTCCCGTCCCCGCTGCCGGGAGGTGGCAGCTCGGCCCCGCCGGCCCCGGGAGCTCCGCCGCCTCTCGCGGGCGCCGAGTGCCCTCTGCAGTCGGCGGGGATGGGCGCACGGCAGCCGGGGCGGCCGCAGCCCCGCTCCGCTCCGGGGTGCGGGTGGGAGATGCTTGGATGGAGGGGGGCTGTCTCCTCCCGCGTGGGTGCATGCTGGGAATGGGGCTGTTCCTGCGGATGCCAGACCCCACCTCTCAGCCCTGGTGTGTGCCGGCATAAAAACAGTGTCTCATGCATTTCGCTTGCTGACCAGGGGTCTGAAGTGCTGCAAAAAGCTTGTTACCCACCGCGTGTGTCCTACCCAAAGAACTGCGGGTGTGATTTTTACTGGTGCTGAGTGGCTGTAAATTCTAAGTAATAATGCCTTCAAGTGTATGTGACACCTGGGCCACGGTTTTTAAGGATGCTGGGTAGGTTTGGAGCAAGCCCGCGTGTGGCCTGCAGGGCACAGCACCTGACAGAGTCGCTGTGACTAAAAACTGACCTCTCAGGGTGCTGGTAGTCCTTCTTGTTGGCTTTGTGGGGCTCTGAAGAGTAGCTTGGCAGCTGGGCTGGGGTGCGTGCTATGTCTGGCTGCAAATGGACTCGATCTTTGGCCTCCTGCCCCTCCCAGTGCTCCTTCCCCATTGGTTATGCACAGGAGCCCCTGCTTATCCTAAAGCCCTTCTCGTTCCTCAGCGCCTCTCTCAGGCGAGCGTGGTTCCTCTCCTGTCTCAACGCCTGCCAGAGCTTTTGCGAAGTATTTGACTCTTCACTTCTCTCCGAGGCATTATTTGTGCAGTTTGAGCTAAGTGGGATTATAGATAGTCCCTTGCACTGGCTTTACCTGACAGTCCCAGGTAGATACAGCATTCATGCATGAACAACTGGGAAAGATTAACCATCCTCAGCCTGCCGTCCTCAATCTCTGCCTAAAACCAGCAACCTTGCCTTACCTTTATCTCAGGAATAGGTGCACTGACTTCAGTAGAATTAGGAATGAGCAAAGCATCAGTTCAGGATTGGAAAAATCAAAACCTAGCAGATTATGATCTGTTCAGCTTGTTGAGGCAGTGGGGTTTAACTTTGCAACAGAGACAGAATAAAAATCAGGAGTAGTTTCTAAGCAATTACAGCATGCGTCACAATTTCAGCAATACTCTGCTTAAAATTATGCTGCTCCTGCTTTAAAGAAAATTACTTTGCAGAGTATGCTTCTCTGCCTAGAGAACACTTCATCATACCAACATTTTAAATTGGTTGGCCACAGCCTCTGAGAACTTGACTAAGTTGAAACATAAAAACCTCATTTAACTAAGTGACAGTGATGCAAAGGTTTGTATGTAAGAAGAGATTGCATGGGCCATGTCTGATCTTTACAAAATTCATGGGGTAAGCATGGTTTCTTAATGTCCTGTTTAAAAGCACTGTCTACAGTGAAGCTCAATGCCCTTAACCTAACAAAAACACCTGACAAAAGCCCATTCTTGTGTGTGTTAGCATTTAGTCATATACATTTGTGTGTATTTTTATATACATACAAATGTATTTGCATATGTATGTGAGTTTGTGTGTGTGTGTGTGTTTATCTTGGGCTTCCTGGAAGAAGGTGAACATCAGCTGTGCCGTTTATCTGGAGGAAGTGATAAAGTGTTGCAGACCCAATTTGCATTGCATTAAAGGACTCCAAAGTCCCTACAGATTTGCCTAAGGAGCATTAAAAGGACTAAGCATTATCCTACAGCTCAGTCAAGCTGCAGTGTGTTACATTTAAGGGATACAGCTGAGAGTGGAAGCTTGAGCTATTCCATGTTATTAACTTTTTAAACGAAGGTTGTGGTTATTTTAAAAACATCAGCAATTTTAGAAAGAGTTGGTTGTTATCTTTATTGCTGGATTCAGCAGACAGTTCATGCTGAGCAGGAGTGTGCTCCTTTTCTTGCTCAGCACGAGGAAACCATCCTCTCCATTCCTCTCTTGACCCCTCATCCTCCTGGATTGACTTCCACAATGCTCTCCCCTTCCTTATTTATTGGAGCTGCTGAGTGCTTTGAGATTGCAGAGGAGAGGATTGGGGGTGTAGCTGTCTGCAGCGGCTGTTCATCTTACCCTTTATTTGATATGAGAGAAGGGAGGTGCCAGGGGGGAGTATGGCATTCACACAGTCTGGTCTCGTCTTTGCTAACCAGTGATAACAACACGTGGCAGAGTGCACGCTCTGTATCTGGAGCGTACTATGATGCTGAAGGCCAAGGACGTTCAGCAGCACGAGGCATCTCACTAGGAAGCTGGTAAACAAGGTTAGATACGTGCATACCTGCAGGGTGACTAAGCATGATTCACTGCCATGTTACCAGAAACTTGCTAGTATTCTGCCTGTCTTTGAAATGTGCCTGTCCCTTGCTCTAGGCAAATGTACAAAAGAGGATCACAGGAAAACACAGGCTCGCTCACTCCTGCAGTGAACACAGCCTGATGTTACTGAATTGTCGGTTTCTCTATGCAAAGTCTACTTTTGAATTTAAATCGGTTTTCGTGAGAAAGGCAGAGCTGTGGACTTACAAGCTGACTTAAAATTGATGGAAATAGAAATAGTTGCAATGGACCAAATAGACCAAAAGTGAGATATAAATCTGGAAAAGGACTCTTTTTTTTTTTTTTTTCCTCCTATTTTCTTTAAATACTACTAGTGAGGAGGTCTCATCTAAGACTTATCCTAGAACTTGAGCCAGCTTCAATGTAGTCAGGAGTCACACACCTCCCTCGCCTCTGACTTCAATGTGGGCAGAATCAACCCCTTAAGGAAGCCAAAAGAGCATGTTAGGAGCCTTTCAAAGCTGGGATTTGTTTTGCCCTTGGAGTGGCACGGTGGTTTCTGACAATCCTCCTCTGCACTTTTTTGTTGCCTTTGCTGTCAGAACAGAGGCTCAGATGCTCTTCCAATGCAAACTGGTCATATTGTACCTACATGTAGTGCCTGATCTTGCTCTGATGCTCTGGGCTGCCAAATCAGAAACTCTGGCAGTTGTCTTTTATTGCGAGATGGGCCTCTCTTTCCAAAGTTCTCATCTTCCTCCTTTCCATGCCTCCTCTGACTCATTCTGCTTTGTTGTGTTGTTTTCCCCTTGCTCTTCTTTCTGTTATTTCCTTTCTGCTTCTCCAAGTTGCTTTCCCTGAGTTGCTTCCTGTTCCTTTTCTTTGCCTCCAGGTTTCCATCGCCGTTGTGCTGCAGAACTTCTCTGTTCCCTTCCACCTTGCGGGTGCTCAGCCTCTGCCCATCCATAGAAGTTTTCCCCTAGTGGTGGAGATTTCCTGTAGAAACCTTGCACCTTTAGTTTGCCTCGTAGCATAGAGGCAGTCACTTCACCTGCAGCAGGCCTGGGCAGCCGCTCACACGGGACTAGTGCTGAGCTCTAGCTCTGAGCCTTGTGCCTGCCCCTGGGCTGGCTGCCAGGTGACCTGCTGTTCTCCATGTCCTAGTGGCTGTGCAGCAGGAAGCTCCTCCAGGGCTGCCATTGGAAGGACGTGCACGGCACAGGAGGCAGCTCCCAAAGAGCCAGCCCAGGAACATTTTTTGCTTGCAGATGCCACGTTCATAACTTAGTTTTCTGTATGCTGCATTATAACGTTGTCGTTGTTGTTGTTTACAAGACCATCTGGGAGTGTGATTTATGAGAAGAGGGAGCTCTACAGAAGCAGCATAGTGGTTTCCACAGACAGCAGCTGTTTCTCCGTGCTGTGACAATAGAGATAAATACACTGCATCCATTGTGCTCTTTTCATTGTTGACATTGTCAACAGTTCATTAGTGGAGCTTGCTCAGAGCTTCTGTCGGGAAGACAAAGGATGCAGCTCTTGGTTATCAGGCTCTAGCAGAACTACATAAGCAAAATTAAGTTTGTGGCTTCTGGGGTTTGTTTTTGTTATCAGCTGAATTTCATGGTTCATTTGTAATGATGGAGATAAATGAAGCTGGCTGTGTTGTTACAAAGCTAGACACAAGTTGCCTTTTTGTGGTAAACCAAAGCAATGTCAGGGAAGTTTTTGGTGGAAAGGAATGGAAATGAGGTGTGTTTTCCATGACAGTTCTCATCTGATAAGAAATCAGCACTAAAACTGGTTGTAGGAGCTTGCATTTTTCATCAGGTTTTGATTGCTTGTTCATTCTTATCTCATGCTTCTTTGACATCTTTTTCTTTCTTGTGGCTCATCAGGCATCAAGACAGAGAACTCTGTAGGGAAAGCCTGTCTGTTGAGTTTTGCCACCAAAACATGCCATCTCCATTCCAGACATCCTGGGAGATCCCATAACTAATAATACAATTTGTGGACAACCCCTCATCTTGAGGGTCTGGGTTTCTCAGCTTTTACCTTGCCTCTTTTCTTCGCATGGGCATTCGAGTGTGCCAGGGTCCTCAGGTCACGGTCACTTTTGCTCTGGAGGATTTCAGTCAGGCAGTTGTTTGGACAGGACTTTTCCCCATCCTGCATCTGCTTCATATGAGCTGCAAAAAAAGAAAGGTATGAGCAAGCTCTCTCTCTTTCTGCATACCTCAGTATCTTCAATATATTTGTTACTACCTAGTGGAACTTCTGAAAATATGGAGTGACTCGCGTGCATTTTGATACCTCTTTAAATATAGTTTTAATCTTCATCATCAAGTTTAAGCAGGGCAGTGCAATGTGATAAATGTCAAAAGTCCAGCTCCCCACACCCACCCCTCTTTTCAGCTCTGCTGCATCCTTTTAGCTGCTCCCTCAGTAATGCCACCAAGAGGGATCTTGTCAGGGATATTGCATCAATAGCAAATCCTTTGTAAAGACTGTAGTGACTCCTGTCACTGGAGATGGATGAACTTCCCCACAAGGGGAAGGAGCAAATGTGTCTGCCCCAAGAGAGTGGTGTTGTAGAATCAGGCAAGAGGCATCAAAGAGGAGTTGCTAGAAGTGCCAGACTTAAGTCAGTGCTGTAGCTAGCTCTAAGATCCTGTCCCTGGTGATGAGAACCAGATGCTGCAGAAGGCAGCCTAAATAACAGGCAGAGAATGGAAAAGTGACAGTCCTGGTCTCTAGTAATTGAAGATCTGATGTCCCTGAGTGCCTGTAATTATCTACCCTTCTCTGGATCTTATCAAGTCTTTGGACTTAAAAGATTCCTGTGGTGTTATTTCTGCAGTTGTTGAAGAAAAGTTGTGTGAAACAAGCTTTCCTATCTGCTGGAGGTTTTTTTTTAGTTTCCTGCCTTTGCATACCCCTGAGTATTCCTTTGCCCTTCTAGCAACCTTTTATCCTCCTCTCCTTCATCAGAGAGGAGGCAGCTGTTAGTGGGAGCTGGTTTGGCCTTTTCAGAATCCAGTCTGAGGTGGCTAATGCCATAGTTTCCAGGAGGCATCCTACCTAGGCAGCTGCTAGGAGGAGGGGAGGTATGGTGACCATGAAGCAGGGGACAATCACAGCTGAAATGGTATTGAGAAGAATCCAATTTAGCAGGGGGAGGAAATAGGAAGCAATGCAAAGGAACAAAACATCAGAAAAAATGGGGCTGAGTTGTCTGTTATCTTTCAGCCCTGATCCATGTGCCAGCTGAGTAGCTTCAGTTTCTGCATGTTTCTGTGGAATATCTGTCTGTGGGTCTATTTAGAAGTCAACTGGATATGGTCTCTAGTAGCCTGATCTGACTTTGGACTCTGCCCTTCTTTGGATGAATCAAAGTAGCCTCTTTTATTTGACATTGTTCTGTGATTTTGTGTGCCTTATCTAATGACTAGAACCTTCCTTCTGTTGCTCCATCTATATCCTGGATTGTGTGTATGCACAAGGGTTAGAACAGATCTGAGGGAAAGGAGGAATGAGGGAAAAGGATAAAGAAGTTTTAGCACTGCAGTGTTAATGAATACTGTAACTAGGCAAAAGGGGCACCTCTCCCATTGAAGTCTGGTCAGGAGAGAGAGCAAAGTAGCAGTCTCCCATGCAAGACAACTTAAATGTCTTCCCTATAGATTTGAAATCCCTAACTGCTGCTTGGGGTCTTGTGCAAAGAGAGAAGGATGGACTCGTGATTTGAATCTATAAGCCTCAAGTCTTCCTGGCAGTGTAGGTTAGCAGAACACAGTAGAATTTCTGTCTGGATTTATTTGTTACTCCCTTTTTCCCCTTTGATACCTTCTCTGCAGTCTTCCTATAGGGGATGGAGAGAGGATTAGATCAGAGAGGATTAGATTGAGTTGCTCAATGCAACTTCAATCTTCATGTGCACACTGTAACACACAGCATTTAGGACTATTGGCATTCCATCTTGCACATATCTTCAGAAAGTACACCTCCGCTTCTGCTCATGCTCAGCTTCCTGTGTATATAGAATTGATTTTGAGAAAGTAAGGTATCTCTTGCACATGCTTTGCTCCTGTGCTGACCACAAACATAAAGTGTAGTCCTTCAGATGGGGGAGAAGGGGTTTGCCCACAGTTTGGGATCATGGATATGTAGTGACTTGTACATAGCAACACATCTCCAGAAAAACAGATTTTTGTGTCTCATCATTGACGTGAGATTACAGAGACATACTTGACTTGGGTATGAATTTACTCTTCCTTGGAAGGCACTAGAGGATTTTTGAGACAATGCTTATTGTGGACACTGACTGTCAGGACTGCTCTGTGATTTCATTATGAGCCACGAAGCACATGCTGCATTTCCTGTCCTGCTTCCTGTGGTAGAAGCACGGGGTGCACTATCTGCGGTTTTCAGAATGTCATTAGTTGCAGATTTGGTGGCACACAGGGCAGTAACAGGACAGCCCTACCAAGGCTTGTGTGTTCACATCAGGAGTTGGCTCTCAGTCCATTCTCCCCTGCTGCTGAGCTCGTTTCCTGCCCGTGTGCAGCTCTGGGCCCCTCTCCCATGCTGTGAGCCAGCGTGCCAGGTACACAGCTGCTCTCCCAGCCTCCTGCAGCTGCCCCAGCACCGGGGACCCAGGGCAGGAAGAAAGCTGCAGGCCTCTGGTGCTGCTTGTGCAGTACTTTTCCAGACACATGTTGCTCTGTGCAGGGTTGCTACCTACGCTTGGTCTCAAACTGAAACCAAATCCTTTTCAGTCTTAATGATTCTGCCTCTGGTCTGGAAAGGAGCAGAGAAAATGTCAAAGGGATTGAATGAGGTCACTGACTGTGTGGGCTGTGTGCACAGCAGAACCCTGCTAAAGCAATCTCCCAGGCACAGGTGAGTGCCACCCTGGGTAAGGCAGTGTCATCCCTCTTGTCACCCAGCCTGCTGGCTCCCTTCTGTGCAGGGTGAAGGAGTCTTAGAAGTTTGTGGTATTTGGCAGCAGGGTTTGTGGCAAAAAAAGGAAGCAGCGGGACTCCAGTTTACCTCAAACCCTATAAATATGGCTGTTTATAGTATTTAAATCACTTAAATAATAGCTGATTGTCCAAGCACAGTACGGGTAACAGGACAGAGAGCAAAGTTTTCCTGGGAGGAGTGTGTGCATATTTTCCATTAGCAGTCAGACAAGGGCCAGAGCTGAGAAAAAGGCATGAGAACAGCCTTTCACCATGACCTCACTAACAAATTTCCCAGCTCTGAGCTCAGCTCTGTTGCATGACTGAACAAGTGAAGAAAGCACAACTTCCAGGATACTGGTTGCTTTATTGGTATCTTATTTTTATTTTATAGTAGATGGAGTAGGGGTTCCTGAGTAGTAAAAGCCACAGATGGAAGTATAGGCTAGACATGTATTTATGGCCCCCTGGGCAGAGACAACAGCCTTAGGACATGTTGTAGCTGCTGTATGGATGCTTCATGTGTGGCCAGAGGATCCCATGCACTCCAGATGCATCCATCCACCTTTTAGTGCATTTGTGTCAGGGTTAATGAATGGTGGGGGTGCTGGGCTCTGTCTGCAGTGTCAGCTGGCATGTCTGTGTGTCTGTTTGTTCAGGCCTTTCCAGCGTCTGGAGATCCTACATCAGTCTCTGGCTTTTTTTTCTCTTTCCTTCTGCCTTGACAAATCTTCCAAACAGGAGAAAGAAGACAGGCAGGGGAGAAACCCACACAAAGTGAAGAATAGGGCTGGAAACTTGGGGTGCAATTCTGTGACCCTTCTGTACACAAATTCTGAATCCTGCTCAAGCTTAGTGCCTGGGTGAGAAATGAGCTTGGATGGGGCATCCTCGCCTGCAGTCTCTTGCTTCTTCTATGCAGTCTGGGGTTTCCTGAGGTGAAGCCTTTGACAGGAGTGGTTTGAGGTATTCCCTGCTGCTCACCTAATTGTGCTGGCAAAGCAGAAGCCGCTTTGTGTTGTGGTGTGGGAGAGGAAATGAGGTATAGGGGAGGGTGGGAGCACCTTAAGCCAGTGTTGACACCAGAGACTTCTCCTTACGAAACCCCAGCGTTCCTCATGCACGTAGGTGCTGTGGTTGATGGCAGCAGCCAGTTTAAGAGTGCTGAAAGGGGTGGAAAGGAGGGGCCAGGACCTCCACTCCTCCTGGTTGCTTGCTCAGGCAGTGCCTTGCTCTGGTTGGCGTGGCTGCGGGGTTGGGAGCAGTCCCTCGGGTTGTGGGATCATGGTCTATGACTAACTGAAAACCACAAGAGCATCTGGTAACTTTTAAAAGCAGAGACTTGTAGAATTAAGATAAATGAAGGCCTTACAAACTTCATGGCAATTGCAGAAGAAATTACAGGTTTAAATATATGTATATATATCCAGTTAAGTGGTTTCTGTGTGTTTGGGCTGCAGATGTATGAAAATAAAGGCTTTAGCCTGGCCAAATTGAACTCTCTGTATGGGGAATTCATTTAAGGTCAGTGGCTTTACGCCCCAAGGCTGCACATCTGCAGTCATTAAGCACGTATATAGGAAGCTGTCCAGGCAGATGTATCACCCTCCTTCCTACACTGTCTGCTTTTTGGTTTTGATATTACTGGAAGCTTCAGTAATAAACAGTTTTTATGGTGTCAGATGTTACAAGTCTTCTGTGCCAGTTTCCAAGTTGGAGTGTGGGTTTGCATGGCTGGTGTCTTTCCAAGAGGTGGAAGGAGATAATAAACCAGGGCTGGAAATTCCTTGCAAATGCAAGAAGCTGTAAAACCTCCCACGGGGCGATCTGTGACAGTGCAACAGGCTGACTGCCTTGTCTGACTTCTTGGTGAAGCGTAAAAAGGCAGTGTGGAGCTGCAGATGCTTTCCCTGATTACTAATGAGAGAAATCCTGACCGCTTGGCTGGTTTTCCTCGTGGGATGAATGCTCAGGGTTGTTGCCGAGGTGGTTTTGTTTTTTTTTTTTCTTTTTGTCCCCCTCCCAGTCTGAATATCTTCATTTGTTTGAAAGTATCCCTCTTCCTAGTAAAGTGCTAGTTCCAACAATGAATGCTTATCTAGGAAAGGGTCCGAGATGGAGGGCAGATTTGAGAGGGAGCAGTTGAATGCTGAATCCCAGGTGGATCGGCAATGAGGTCTTCGTCTGCAAGGTGGGAGCCACCGCTGGGTAGTCTCTGCTCTGACTCTATCTGTGTTTATACAGAGTGGGTCAAGACCAGCAGGAGAAGTGGAGGCACCCCATGGCAGCTGGCACCAGAGTGGCTGGCTGGCTCTGTTTCCTCTGGTGTGGGTTACAGCAGTGTGTTTCTAACATCATGAATGGGTGTCTGAGCTGTGGGGCTATTGGCAGCTTTTTTTTTTTTTTTCTTTTGGGGAAGATAAAAGCACTTTCATTGAAAAATTTGAACTTAATTCAAATGTGGGATGGGAACATGTTTGTGGAGGGGTAAACCAGGGGTAAAAGGCCTGCACACAGCCTGTGGTTAGGACCATGAAGGGTACTGGTCTGCAGTTCAGGTCTGTAATGCCAAGCACAGCCCAGCTAATACGCAGTCTGTGGACCCATGCAGATGAGTTTATTCACATTTACAGCCTTTCAGAGAATTTCCAAGCAAAGCTACCTGTCTGTAGCATACACCAGCTGAAACAAGACACTCACCACCTCCCTCATATGCCTGCTGGTATGCATTGCTCTGCTGTCAGGAGAAGGGGTGAGTTGTACCAGGATGAGGAGATAGCCATGCAGAAAAAACAGGCAACATGAAGGGCTGTTGAGCAAGAGAAAGGCTTATACAAGCAGGCACCTTTTGTGGGACAACTGTCAAGTAAACCTGGTTGCTCTGGAGACAATCTCTGTTTTATTTAGAGCTGTAACTGGAGGAGAGCTGATAGCTTCCAAGTCACACTTTTGTCTGGGAAGTTTGTATGGGATTGTATCTCGTTGGTAGCAAACAGCAAGGACTGGTGCAGACTGAAACTGATTGTGGATGTTGTTCCCACACTCTGCATCTTTGATGACTCTATGTTTGTCTTTTGAATAGGGAGATAGAGATACACTTACTTTAACACAATTGTAGTATATTGAAGTTCTTTCTTACGGACTGCTTTACAGATTTTTAATTTTCATGGTTTTGATTTATTCTGTCTTTCCCCATTCCAGCTTTTGTTGGGTTTTTTGTTTGTTTGGTGTAACTTGTTATATTTAATGATTTCTCTTAGGTATTTCATTTTTATGGGTGTATCCTGCTCCTTGGAAAAGATGCACAGATGTAGAGGTTAAATGCTGATTTGGTTAGAAAAAGTAGGTTGCAAATATCAGCAAGAAAAGGCCCACTAGAGGGATGTGAGATTTTGGGGTTTACTTGTCCTCATATGCCCTGTACATGCATGTAGCCTGTGCTGTATTTCCTTCAGTCTCCTAGAGGAGGGGAAGTTACAGATGCCCTGCAGGTTATATATACAAAATATGGTATTAGTGTTTAAGATCACGATACTGAGCAATTCAATATTACATTATAATGCACCATCCTGGATACTGGGCATTAAAATTTCTGTCTTAATCCCTTTTGCAGAGCTGTGATAATTCAGTGACCAATTAGATGAAAAACATCCTAACAGTTATCTTGCACTTGAAGAACACGATACTGACACATTTTCCTTGGACCACTCACTGGGACTTAGAGAAATACACGACTGCTCTCAAAGCCTTTTGTTTAACTTGTGTTTGTTGTTTTCCCTCCTATCTGTGGGATGTGTCTTTTGATTTCCTTGGGTTTTCTTTTGTTTTTTTATTTACTGGGGAAAAAAAAGGATGAATAATGGTTCTTGGAAGCAGAAAGTGGGCTGTTTAGTTATCGCTGCTGGGAATGCTGTGTAGTGAAACTGTGGGTGAGGGAGTAGGTAGTTCTACTTCTGCTTGTCTTGCAGTTCCTACACATGGTCATAAACAGCTGAGTTTGTGTCAGGCTTGCAACTCTGCTTGTAAACTACACCCACCTCAGCTTGGCATGCACGCTTTATCGTCAGTTGGTTTAAAAGACATTTCTGGAAGGCATATTTGAGGTTTTTCCACATCTTCCTGAGGGGCTGCTTCTGGCTGCTAAAGTGTATGTAATTGTGCTTTTTTTATGCTTATGATCTGTTTGCTTTGTTTCTAGGGCTCATCACAATAAAAGAAGCTCATGATATAGAAGCCAGACTTAATGAAGTGGAAAAGCTTCTGAAGACTATTATAAACATGCCCTGGAAGGTGAGTAAGCCAAGTTCCAATTTAGCCCAGCTTGACTCCTCCTTCATGGTGACATGCACTCTCATGCAGATTAGAGTGTGATAGGCTTTGCCAAACTCTAAAAGAAGCAGCAGTTTATTGAGCAACTTGGAGAAATGCTGAGTGCCAGAACAGTGTAATGATGCCTCCAAGCTGTTGCTTGTAATAAGTCTTTCTGTCATACTATGAAGGGGTGGAAATGGAGAAGAGGACAAAGCCAACTACTGGTTAAATATTGATGTCTGGGTTTTTTTCTCTCTTTTTAAGTATTCAAGGTCTGAAGTTGTCCTCACGTTCTTTGAGAGATCTCCTTTGGACCAAGTTCTAAAAAATGACAATGTCCATAAAATTCAGCCAAGCTTTCAAAGCCCCGTTAAAATATCAGGTAAGAGTTGTTAACTTACTGCAAAATTGACACAAGAATTGAAGAATGAAAATAATTGTATTTTCTCTTCCCAATATTATTTCTCTATCAACAATTCAAAATATAGTTTTCAGTAGTCTGCTTTGTGATATAGAACATATCATTCTCCTTGATATACTATGCAATGTACATTCAGGCCATAAAGTGGCAAGTGAAATGAGAGGCTGACAAATGCAAAACTGCGAATGTGAGAAAAATGCAGTCCTTTCTGCATATCATCATCTATGATTTTTCTAAGTGCTCTTACCACTTAGAAGGGAGATTTTGAGGCTATTGAAACAGTTCTGTGAAAATGTAAGCTCGGTGCCAAGCAGTGGGCAATACCAGCAGTGAGAATATTAGATATTATTAGGAAAGGAGAGGGAAACAGAAGAAAGGAGCACAACCCCATCTTGAATACAATATGCACAATTTTGGTTTCTTCATCTCGGGATATAATAGAATTTCAAATTATACAAATAAGGGGTGAGGATTCAAGTTGTTGAACAGCTTCTCTAAGAAAGGGGTTAATTAAACCTGTGAGAAAATATGATAGATGGGTATGGTGGAAGTCTACAGAGCTGTGAATAGATGGAGGTCAATTACCCTGTCCTTCTCATGAAACAAGAGCTATAGGTTATCCAATGTCGTTGACAGACAACAGGCTTTAAACAAATAAAAGAAAGGTTATAATATTGTTTTGTTTCCATGTAAAGCACAGTTAAGGAGTGGAACTCATTGTCATAGGATATGGTGAAACTGAAAGCATAAGTGACTTCAAAAGGGAATTAGACAAGCAAGTGGAGGGAACAGTACATTGAAACCTGTCACAGGTGGAGACACAGGAAGTTCCTAAACCACAGATTGCTAGTGGGTATAGTGGAGAGCCTGTCCTTGCCTATTCTTTTAGCCTTCCCCCTCTTCATCTGCTACTGACTGTTGTCAAAAGGTCTGTGAACTTCTGGTGTGCCTGGTTTTGTATTCTATACTGAAACACTTTGTTTGAGCTTAATGGCAACTCCTGGGGTTTTGTCACCAGAACAGCTAATTCAGAGTTAATTGAAGTCAAATAATATGTAATCCTCCAAAGTTTTCAGTGTCTGGCAAGGAACTGGTATCAGTTTTCTGTGGCACTAAAAAAACTATCTCAGATCAATAATAGCATGTTCTAATTCTAAATTATTGTTGGTAGTGACAAGTAATACCTAATTAACTGGAGTAAGATTCTCCTACTTATGCAGCCGTCCAAAAGCACCTTGTGGTAATTTATTTTACTATTCAAGTGATTGCTGCCATTAATGCTAAGAACAAAGGTGGTTAATTGATGTTTGCCTCATCTGGAATGTTGCACACTAGAAATGGTTCAGTGTCTGGCAGCACTGTCAGTAGATGGCAGTAAATGATAATGGGAAAAGCTGTTCATGCAGCACCAAAACGCTCTAACTCTTAGGTCAAGTCAAGGACATTAGGAAAATACTGGCATTCCTGTTAGTCACAGTGCAGCTTTCTACCTGGCTCGTAGTCTTGGAAAAGCAGGCAAAAATGTTTTGTATTCTCTGAAAAAACAAAGTATCCCCACATGGTCCTGCTCAGAGTGGTAGGTGATGGAGGAGAGAGAAAGGCCTGCCCTGTAAGATGAAAGCTGAATTTGAATTTATGGTGTAAATATTATTTTACCATCATACAATGCTGGCTCAAGATGAGTCATGTGAAGTGTGGTTCTGCTAGGTTCAGTGTTTTCACAACCCCCAAATATACTCTACTAAAGTGAGTTGCAGTAAAATACCGATGGAAAGTCAAAGATGACTCTCAAGAAAAGTATAGAAATCAATTCTGGCTTTGCCTTAATGAAGAAACCTGTAAATGTTAAAAAGATTACCTCCTCTCTCCTGTCTCATATCCTGTTCATTACTTGAACTGTATATATAGCTGAAATTTGTTTGTGTGTTTTCTGCCTACCACATTTTCTGCCACAGATTAATTTTCTTTTATTGTGCTGATAATGCAAGGCTGTAACACAGGGTCATAGTGTCTTGAGGCAGATCAAGAGTTATCCTACTTAAGTCAGTGCTGATTTTTTTAAAAAAATGCATTTATTTTGTGGTGGTCCTAGCTTCATCTAAAACTGTGTGATCAAAAGTTATCCTTGTGACTTGCCTAGTTTGATTTTTCATACAGCACAGACGTGGATTAACTTCTCATTCACAACAAATACTATTCTTTAGTTATCCGTTCTTCCCATGGTAGTAAGGTAGTGGAATTAGGTGTAAATTTTAGGTATTCTGTATTGGAGGCTTCTAACACAGCAACAAATAAGCAGGATCAAAGGCAGTGTAAAACATGGTACTGCTTTACACGACTTAGAGTTGTTGTTTGAATTAACTTGTAAGGTCACTTTTTATTTCCCATTTGATGTCTTTTTTATTTTTGCTTAACTGGCTTAAGCCTAAACCTGTCTAAGAATATTATGACTTGGTAGTGGTAGTTTCTTCTGATGCTCTATGTCATTAATTGGTTAGGTGAATAAAATTGCTTGAGCACCGTCAGTTTGTAAATGTAAGAAGCTGTGAAATCAACTCTTCATTCCTGCTTCCTTGTGCAGATTTTCAATGTCATGCACACATCTCAGTTCATAGCCATGTCAATTACCTATGATATGATGTTGTTTTCCGGCTTTTTAAAAAAATCTTGCTTTCTTTCTTCTCCCAACAGAAATCATGCGATCAAATGGATTCTGTTTAGCCAACACTGAAACAATAGTCATTGACCACAGTATACCTAATGGAAAAGAGAAGCACCTGGATGTAGATTCAGCAGAACATTTGTAAGTGGAGTTTGAGTAAGAGCAATGCTGTTGCCTTCAGATAAACTGTAGATTTCCCATACCCCTAGCAAAATGTTATTGTCTGTCTAAGAGCAAAACTGGTACAGCTGTCATCCGGACTTATTGGGTTATTGGGCTTGATTGCTAACACTTCACAGCAATTTCCTCTTAAAGGGGATAAAATGGGAGAATGATTGATCCCCGAAGTGCTCAATCCTCTGTGTATGAAAAAAGAACTGAAGTTGCCGTAGGGGTGCGGCCGAGGGAGAACAGAGTTATTTCTTTCTCCCATGACTGTGATGAGAGCTGGTTGAGCCCAAACTTGGAAACTCCAGCAGCCTAACAAATGGCATAGCAAAACACTGTCCTCAGGAGAACACATCCTTGAAAGTAATTGAACAAAGGTCAACAGCTGCTCAGCTGGGACTGGGTGTAGCCTGTGTATTTCCTTAGGGAAGAGGCAAGTTAGACAGGTTTTATTGGAAAGTTCTGCTTCCTAATGCATGAAGGTGTTCTGGGGTCAGAAACCTGTAACCAGGAGTGCTTCTTATGACCATAAACTAAAGCACAAGCAGTTCTACCTCTGAGGTAGGACTTCTCTATGTTGAGGGTGGCAGAGCACTGGAACAGGCTGCCCAGGGAGGTCATGGAGTCTCCCTCTCTGGAGGCATTCCAAACCCACCAAGACATGTTCCTGTGTCACCTTCTCTGGGTGACCCTGCCTTGTCAGAGGGTTGGAGTGAATGATCTCCAGAGGTCCGTTCCAACCCCAACCATTCTGTGATTCCTTGATTCATGTAGGTCTGAAGTTAGCGACTGCATTCACAGAGGGGATGGAAAAATGCTGCAGATTTCTGTCATACCAAGTGATTGATATTTCAGTGAGCTTCAGGTAGTGAAGCATTTAAATATTTTTGATGAGAAATGTTGACCTGCTTTTTCATTAGACCAGTCAAATGAAGGAAAGAGAATACTAAAAGACTTATGGAGCCTTTATCTCTGAATGCAGTGATCTGTCTTGCCATATTTGAAATGTGGTCATTACCAGTCTGTAACAAGGTTTAGAGGTTGGCAAGATTTTATCAGGGGCTGGAGAGTACCTCTGTGTCCGCTGTAATTTCTTGAAGTCTTTTAATTAACTTTTCACTTAGTGTTTTGAACCTTGACCTTGCTAACAGCACTTAAGCTTATAAGCTTGTAATAACGAGGCTGAAATGGCACACTAGAGGCAATTCTGTAAGGCCAATACCTGGAAATTAAAGTTGTTATAGTTCACAGTGGATCACTCTTAGTACTGAGAGTGACAAATTATAGGAGAAAATTACCAAAGAAAGCCTTTTCCTGCCTTAGATTATTTAAAAAATATTTATAGCTAGTTTTGATTTTAAAAATACACTCCTGTCCAAGCAAAACTTACCAGCCTGGGATCAGAAACTACAATCGTCCAACTGTCATCCCATTGAAGTCGGAGACTGTTAAGGGCAGAAAATACTTATGTGACAAAAACTGAATGATAGGCATAGCTTCCCAAAAACTCGTGGAAGAAATGATTCTAGGGTAACAGCCTGACTTGTGCATGTGGTTTAACTTTCCAAGGGATGTGAAGTCAAGAGTCAAGAAGCTAATAAATTTCAAATGTGTGTTATATATGGTGCCCTAAATTTTCCCATCCTGCAGCTGTATTTTATAGCCAAGACATAATAGCCAGGAGATAATGGAACCAGTGTAGCACAGCTATTTTGTAAAAATTCAACCTTTTTCAAAAGCAGAAATTTTCTATACTGTTGGTTTAAATGTATCTTATTAGCCCAGAAAGGAAACTTTAAAATCTTTCAAATCCTATGCTGTTCTCTTTTGGTCTCAGTAAAAATTGATTTATGGAGTGTTCTACCCTGAAATCAGAGTTAATTCCTTGTGGACATGATATCCTCAGATGAGAATTTTCTCCTTTCAGCCACATTAAACTCTTTATGACTTCTGGGTTTTGGCTGCTGATGGACTGGAATGAAACATTTTGCAGAGCAAACTTGTATTTTTTGAGAAGAAGTGCTTGAAGCTTCGTCAGGAGGTGCTCATTCCCTATACTGGACAGCTGTGGTAGCCTCCAGTGCTACCTGCCCAGTGATCCATCAGCTGAAAAATGTCATAATTGTTGCAAAAGAAACCACAGCATTTTTCCGAGTTGCAGTTGCTTATTCTGTTGTTCTGAAGTAGGTCTTTTGTGCTTACTTCATTTTCTCTCTGATTTTAGTTGGCAGTACACCATACGGTTGCAAAATGTGGTGAAGCCAGTGTGCTCAGCATCCATGTGGTGTAAATTGTCCTTTTCTGTGAGGTTCTTGGAGAATAGTCTGAAGTTCTTTTGAAATAAAAAGGTGGTAAATAAATGTATTCAAACTTATGCTTTGGTTTTGTTACAGAAGTACCTTTCTCTGCCAAGACTGTTTGCATTTCTGTCTTCTAGGCCAGGAGCAGAGTCTGTGGTATTGGATAAGCTGCCTTTTTGGCAAATTCACTCTAGTACCTGAAGTAGGCTTGCAAGAGAGATGGAGAGAGAATTTTCATGGGAGCATGTGATAGGATAAAGGGGGTGGCCTTAAGCCAGGAAGAGTGAGAAGGCGAGTAGGTTTAGATTAGATATTAGGAAGAAAATCTTCCGATAAGGGTTTTGAGATACTGGAACACGTTCCCCAGGCTGTGGATTCCCCATCCCTGGAGGCATTCAGAACCAGGCTAGATGGGGCTCTGTGTAACCTGGTCTAGTGAAAGGTGTCCCTGCCCATGGCACAGGGGTTGGAACTAGATGATCTTTAAGGTCCCTTCCAAACCAAACCATTCTGTGATATGTACATCCTTTAAATAATTCCAGCGATGGTGACTCAACCACTTTCCTGGGCAGCTTGTTCCAATGTTTGATAACCCTTTCAGTCAAGAAATTTTTCCTAATGTGCAGTCTAAACTTTCCCTAGTACAACTTGAGACTTCTTGCCCTGCCACTTGTTGCTTGGAGAAGAGTCCAAATCCACACCTGGCTACAGCCTCCTTTCAGGCAGTTGTAGACAGTGATAAGGTCTCCCCTGAGGCTCCTTTCCTCCAGCCTAAAAAGCCTCAGCTCCCTCAGCTGCTTCTCATCAGAGTTGTGCTCCAGACCCTTCAACAGCTCCATTGCCCTTCTCTGGACACGCTCCAGCCCCTCAGTGTCCTTCCTGTAGTGAGGGGCCTAGGAGTGGACTCAGGATTTAAAGTTTGGCCTGACCAGTGCTGAGTACAGGGGGACAGTCACTGTCCTGGTCCTGCTGGTCACACCATTGCTGATACAGGCCAGGATGTCCTTGGCCTTCTTGGCCACTTTGGGCCTACGCTGGCTCACGTTCAGCCGCTGTCAGCCAGCTCCCCCAGGTCCTTTTCTGCCAGGGAGCTTTACAGCCCCTCTGCCCCAGGCCTGGAGCTCTGCATGGGGTCACTTGTTGTGACGCAAGTGCAGGACCCAGCACTTGGCCTTGTTGCATGTAGCTCATACAGCTGGCCCATCAATCCAGCTAGTCCAGATCCCTCTGGGAAGCCTTCCTACCCTCCAGCACATTGGCACTCCCCCTCAGCTCTGTGTCATCTGCAAACTGACAGAGAGTGCACTCAATACCCACGTCCAGACCATCAATAAAGGTATTCAACAGGACTGACCCCAAAACTGAGCCTAGGAAAACACTACTTGTGAAAGGCTACCAAACGGATTTAACTCCATTCGCCATCCCTCGCTCTTTAAGCCCAGCCATTAGTTTTTTATCTTGCAAGCCTGTCCAAACCATAAGCTTCTATGTTGTTCCCTCTTCTTCCTAGTGAATCTGAGTAGCAAATCTAATCCATTAACAAAAGTAAGAATGATAAAGAATTTTGTCTTACAACACAATAAGTAGGCTCTTGCAAAAGACTGTGTCTGTCAAGGTACTTTGAGGAAAAATATTAAGGGCAGCAGTTTGGGCATTTGGGAATCTGCAGGTCCACAGAAGAGTTGCAGAGCTTATTTTGAGAAAAAGACCTATTGGTAACATCACAAAAGCATTTTGACTGTTGGTGTTGTACACAGCTGCTGGCTGTAGTAAACAGTCCTGGTTTATTGAATTTGGTTTTGTGTGAGCACCCTAGAGCAGTGCTTTGCAGACTGCTGTGCACACAGTTCCTTCTTAGTGGCAAGAAAAGCCTTCTGCTTGACCACAGCGTCTGACTTCCACTGCTTTGCACCTCACATTGTGCTTGTAGTAGCCTATCAGTGGGGCTGGAGAACTACAAAATCTGTGGGACCTTTCAGTTGTAATAATGTAGCTTTATTTTACAAGAGAAAGAGAGCAGAATCTGAATAGCCTTCTTAATTCCTCTTCCGCTTTCATCGCTCTGTCTGCCCCATTGGTATTTCATAATCTGTTGTTTCTGGATCACTTGCAGTCCATAAGACAGCACAACGTGATCTGTGAAGTGTTTGCAAGATACCAAGTCAACTCCCTTGTGCACACGTTCCCACACACACAGGCAAGCAAACAGCCTGGAGGAACTAGAGGAATGAGGGTGATAAACATTCAAAGTTCAGTCTCACTGCTGTTTCATTTAAAGTGAAGAGTAAAGCATCAGGACCACAGGAGAAAATCCATGAGTTTCTGCTCCAAAAAATGTTCTCTATTTTGGTTCTCACAGTTAAAAAAAAAATAAAAAAAAAAAATAAAAAGAGACAACAAGGACCACCCACCATTGTGGAAAATGATAGAACTGTAGCCATATTTTGCAGGATGTATAGACCAGTCTATCCAATAACCCATGATACTTCTAAATAAAGTTTTGGGGAGAGGTGGGAGTGGGAGACTCATCTGTTTGTTTACCCTACCACTCTTCTTCAGGTCCTCTGAAATGCTTGACTCTTAGATCACACTCCAGGGGCAGGTTAGAGGGATGTCTGCAGTTGTTTTGTTTATCTAAAAAGTCTAACTAGTTCATGTGTAGGTGAGATGCAGTTTTAAATATTAATTATTTTAAAGCTCACCTGTTTCTCTGCCATTCAGAAAGCTGAAGTAGGCAATCTAGGCTGATGAAGATGTTAGAGATATATGCTAAAAGTCAGAGCTAGGTTAAAATTACTTTTTCCATCTTGTGCAAATTTTCAGTATCTGGTTCTTTTTATTTCTCACTCTGTCATAGTGAATGAAAGTTCTTTCAAAATATTAGAGAGCTTGAGAAAAGGAAACTTTATGGTCTTCAAACCCCTTTTAGAACTCAGGTGGAATTTAGTCCTTGGCCTGCAGTGACTACCTTTAACAGCTAGGCTATCTAGGAAGAAGATAATGTTTCTTACTGCAGAAATTCAAGCCTTCTTGGAACTGGAATGTGTGTAACTGAGAAAAGTGTAGGTTCTAACAGCTTGTTGCTTTCTGGGTGAGAGTAGGTATGAGACAGTGGGTAATCCTTGCAAAAGTTCAGGTTATAAAACAGGTATTGGGAAGTGGGGAGGAAAATACAAAACAAGTGAACTAAATTTTAGAAATCTCTTTATATTTGGAGATTCTTTAATTTCAAAACCTAAATCTTATACCATGGGAAGGACAGCTAGATTCTGGAGGAAATACACTTCAGTCATTTTTTCCTACCTGTGTTATATACTTGGCCTCTTACAAAAGCCAAACCGAGAGAAGGCGCCTGTGAAGTGAAGGGCTGAGAGTCCAAATTCAGATGGGAAACAAAGGCAGTTTCCTTTTCAGTTTTGTGTGAGGCATTTTGTGTTGTTGACACATGCTGTGGGAACAAAATAGAAGGATGTGGACTTCAACTGCATGGTTCACTCTTCCAAAACTCACTTGCTCCTTCCTTCCTTCCTCCCTCGCTAGTAGCTTTGAAAGTCAAGAGTGACAAGATTACTTTCTTGCATGCACCATGGTTCTCACTGGCCCATGGTTTAGTCATAAACACATGAGTATAGGAGGAGAAGGAGGTATGGATGGAATCAGCTCCAAGTGCTTCTCCCACTCCTTAGTACTTTCCTTCCAATTCCTTTGATTTTCTAAATGACTTAATGCCTTTTGGTGTTTTGTTTTTTTTTTTCTAATCTCCCCTTAGGTTCGAAAGTGTTAGTGACTTTACCTCAGAGCTGGAAGACAGTGATGATCCAACAGCTTATGTCACCAATTTGACATACTACCACCTGGTCCCATTTGAGACTGACATTCTGGACTGAGGCTGCTCAGGGGTGCAGCCAGCCAGCATCCAGCCAACCTCTTCATCCATAGGCTCTGCTATCTCCAGCATTGCATCTCTGTGAACAAGGCTGTGCAGACAAGACCAACAGCAGGGAAGCTGCAGCAAGAGCACCACAAAGCTGGTTTTGTAAGTGTAGTCCTCTGTTGTGTGTTGCGGAGACATATTGTAAGGAGGTGTCTGCTTTGCTGCTGACAACAAACCCACTTTCTGTGAAAGCAAGGCAGCAGAGGCTTCCCGGGGATCAAGGGGGTCTCTGCTGTGTCCGTGGGAATTGCCACTGTCAGAAACTTGTGCTGTAGCAGGCTGTCACCCGTGCTCCTTGTAGTGCAAGCTGAGTTCCCCTTTTAGGATACCACCAGAAACTTCCTCAGATGGTGTGACCACACTTTTCATGCTGTGTAAGCAAGAAGACAAGCAAACCAGCTGAACTTTGTCAGTTCCCTCTGCAGTTGCTTAATGGAGGTCTCGTGGGTTGCTTTTTGCTCAGCCACCGGATGATTGGTGCCTTACACGAGATGTCAGAAATACCATTGAGTGCCTCCAGGAAACAGAACACGTGAGCTGACAGCTTTACTTCTTTTAATCACGGGCTTTTGTATAATCACTGAAGGGGCGACTGCTCTTTCCTGGAACAGGGAAAGCAGACAGCAGCTGGCATTGCAATGAACTGTGCATGATGTTTGGGTACCCAGATGATTTCAGAAGTCTGGAAAACCAATGGGAAAGCTGAGCTGCTCCACTAAGAAGGGTCAAGGCTACAGCAGGCACTTTGACAACTATTTTTCTTCATGTGGACCAGCATATGTAAATGGTGCTTACAGATGTTTACATCAGAGAGATAATTCCCTATGCATATTTCTTCCCAGAGGATGGGAAGGAGGACACTGAGATTTATGTTGTGTTCGGACTGAAAAAAGAATGATAAGCTGCAGTGTGCCTACAGTGGTAGGAAAAACAGTCTCTCCACTGCCACCCTGTCTCGAGGAATTTGTCCAGCTTTCTGAGATCTGCCTGGAGGGGTCAGGTGCAGGCCTCCTGGTTGTGTAATGCCATGGATTTCAGCAGAGATGGGACAGTGGGAGCAAGAGTGGGATTGGACCCTGCAGCCTCTTGACTATTGAGTAGTGTAATGTTAAAGTCTCATCAGAGTCTCTCCCTTGCAGAGCACCCTCAATTCCTGGCTCTCACTGTGAGTGCTCAACACTCACCAACATGACTTTTCATTGAGCTTTTTGCCATCTGTTTGCAAATATTAATTTGAAGAGATTGAAATGGGAAGAAATGCATTTTTGGACATGTTTCTTGGAAAAGAGGCTTGCTTGGTCCTGAAGAAGCTGATGCAACTCCCTTCTGAAGACTTTTCATTTCTATCTCTAGAATAACAGTTAAACAGAATTTGTTAATGTAAATAATAAATTATTGAGAATCCTAATTCTTTTACACAGTATGTTTTTAAAATATATTTTAATGAAATAAAATAAAATATAACTCACCTTCAATACATTTCTGCAGCTTCAAACAGTGCCTTCATTTTTTTCTTTTTTGATCTTGTTTTGAGTACACTTTCCCAGACATGTCAAATCCTCTTTCTTTTCCCCATAGATTTTGAAACATGCTGAGTAATAGTAATTTCTGTGCTCCATGTGTTACTCATACTGTAGACATAGTGTTTATCCATATGAAACTTCTCTGCCTAGCTGTTGATCTTGGGTCTAGGTGCATGTGGTTAAATGCCACTAAGCTTAGTAGAGGATTTCTGTATTTTCAAGATCATCAGTGAAATAAAATTTGGCCATTATTCTTTTTGAAGATGAAGCAGATTCTTATAAGATAAATTTCTGTAATAGAAGGGAATGTGTTACCACTCACTCAAAGACTTTCTGAGCAGCCTCTTGAAATAGAATTGGGAAGATTTTTTTGTTTGTTTGTTTTACTCTCATTAGTTTTAATTCTTCTGCTAGTGCTCTTAGTTAACCATGATGAAGTAGAAATAACATCTGGTAGACATGTATATTGGGTTGGATATCAGAATATTTTATTTCAATTCCTGATCTTGCTGTCAGCCTACCCTCTTGCTTTGGGTAATTCTACTTCATCTCCTTATCACTGAGCTTTCCTTGACTGATACTTTGGAAAGGAGCATCATTGGCTTTTGATGCGATGTTGTTCCCTAATTCATTTGAATTTTCCTGAGTTATTGACCACATGGTAACTACTTATCTTTTAAAGCACTGTAATTGCATGAAATAAAAAATGAACAGGTAAGTATTGCTAATGCTTAACATGTATAGCCACATTCCTCAAATGAGAGCCAGCTAAGCCCTGTGCATTTCCAGCTTGTCAAGCTCAATATCAGGGCCCTGTGAGGGTCAGTGGGGCTGTCAGGGCAGAGCTGGGCATCTGGGGCCTGTCCCAGCACCCTGCCAGGAGCGGGACACTGGGCACCAGGGTGGCATCAGGCACCTCCCTGAGGATGGGGGTAGGCCAAGGACAGGCCAGGACATGGCTCTGCTTGGGGGAGTGGCAGAGCAGCCCTGCTATGGTGTTTCTGGGGCAGAGCCTGATGGCCTGAGGGGCTGCCATGGGGTCCTGGGCCAGGAGTAGGTGGGGGGAATCCAGGGGCCAGTAGGGACAGCCAGACCTGTGGGTGCCCTTGGGGCCCAGATGCTAGATGGTCAGGATTTTTGTCCTGCATGTTTTGGAAGTAGATTCATTTTTGCAAGGTACCCAAATATTCTGGGACATGAAATGGTGCAGAATTCAGTTCTTGCTGCATTATTGCATTAAAAAAAAAAAAAAAAAAAAAAACAAAAAACAACCCACCACCCAAACAGACCCCATTCTTCCATCATTTAGGAAAAGTGTAGCTGAAATTAAATTCCATGTCTTAGATTTCTAAGCAAGACTTCTCCCCTGTGCACCCATTGTAGCTGGTAAAATCCCCCATGCCCATGTCTGCAGAGCCCTGTGAGAAGGATGCAAAGTGCTGCCATCCAGGTGGGTGCTGTGTGTGGTCCTCCAGGAATGTAAAAAATTTGCATCATCATTCATTAGTTAACCTACTGATGATTCTAAAGGAAGTGAGTGGCACAAGAATTTTATCCCCAAACCCCTCTGCACACAATGCCAAGACACTTCCTATGTAAGGCTTGTCCTTGAAAAGCTGGTCTGTGTATTCTCTGCCACTTTGGCTTCTGCCCTTGGCACACATCATGGGGGTCATGTGTACCAGCCCTTTCTAGGAGCTGCCTGAGTAGAACAGAGCTGGAGTGTGCTGGTATCTAGGGAAGGAGCAGGAGGTATGTGTCTCTTGGCAGGAGCAGCAATGACAAAATAATTTGTTTTTTATTTCTCGAGTCATGAAATATGCTGACATTATAATGTTGCCAAATCTTAGGAGAGTTAGGGAAGACAAAGTGTATCACACTGTGCTATGTGTTGTCCACCAGTCTTATATTTTTTGTTGTTGCATCAACTACATTTTAAAAACTCAGTCTTGGATTCCAAGGCCATTCTTCATAGCAACAATAATCTGTAGCTCAGTATCAAATTCTAAAATCAAAAAGGAAAAAACCAGAACATTTTGTAACTGCTTCCTGTAATATCCATTCCTGCTCCACTCAGCTATCTCTGAACTCTCTTCCCTACATATACACAAATTATTCAGGCTATTTTACTGATCAGCTTTCATCAATGTAATTGCTTTCTTGTGGAAATACTCACACCCCGAAGTGCAGTTCTCAAGTTTTATTGCACACAGAGCATTCTCATTTTCAGTGCTGTCAGATAATTTCTTCTTGTTCTAAACCCATTCTCATTCTAATTAACTCTGTTAGTAATACGTACATTGGGGGATTTAGGTAAGGGCAAAATACCAAAGTAATAAACACAATATATCTAGATCTAAGAAATGGAGAATTTCTATTTGCCTGAAAGCAGCTGTAAGATTGGTGGGATGCATTTACAATTGAACTGTGTAAGTCCAAACTTTCCTGGGCTCTCTCAAACTGTTATCACACCTCTATTTCTCACAATTACTGCATATAACCCCACCGTGCTCTGTTGAGAGAAAGACCAGCGTGAACTTTGGTGTCACAGAAGGGAAGATGGAACACCAAGAGCTGGCAGAGACAGAATTTTGCAGTGCTTAGTTTTTTGTCCTAGCAGTACATCTAGCATGCAGATGCCTTGCACTGCAGGATGGGAGTTGCTGCAGAGTTTTGGGTTGTCATTCTTCACATGCTGCTTTTAAGGGAATCTGCTCAGGTAAGGATTTAGAGGAAAGCTCCTTATTCTCTAAATATGCCTTGTTTAACTTTTCAGAGCGGCAAAATTAATTTTCTGTTGTCCTGTGAAGCTACGTACAGGACTGAACTGAAGAACTGGCTGGTAGGAGATGAATTCTCAGCTGCACAAGTGCCCACTTCTGCCAGAAACTACTGGATTAGAGCCCAGGCCTGGCCTGGGCTGTGAAGATGCCTTTAACCATCCATCTTTTAGTCCTCAAACTCTGCTAAACAATTTTCAGAAACTTTTAGGTAGAAATGATGGCTGATATACTGGCAAAAGGAAAACCCAAATGTGAACAGGGGATCTTGATTAAAAGCATCCCAGCATCAGCTCCGTGTGTGTATTTTCTAGTGAATTTCAAAAACGAGAAGATTCTTCATTAAAACCTTTTACAGCATCTGTTGGCACTCTGTGTAAGACCTTGCATGTCCCTGTGGTACACCTGTTTCTAACAAAACCTGGTAAAAATCAGTGCTTACCCACCATTGCAGCACGTGTGTTTGTAACCTCTGTGAGCCACTGAGCTTCCTTTGGCTCCCCTGGCAACTCACAGGAGGCTCTCAATTCCTTGGAGACACTGGTCCTCTCTACAAATCTCTGTGCAGTCACATTAAAATTCCTCCAGCATTCTGGGGGGCTCCAAGCAGCTTTGATAATTTCCATTAGTAAGTTAGCTCCATTTAGCATTGCAGTTAAGTTTGGAAACCATCTGCAAGTAATCTTGTTTAGCTGTATCACCTTGTACTGGGCAGCCTGGAAATGGAAATAATTGGATGTACCAGAAGCCAACTTTGTTATGTAAAATGGAAAAAAACCCCACCATCAGCACCACCACCAGCAAAACAACCATTATCCAGTATTTTCCCTTGTAGCCATTAAAATTAAGTTGAACAGATTCCATGACTTTTGAATGAACATGCACTCATTTCAGAAGAGAAATGTCCCAAATTTTGCCAAGTTTCCCTTTGTCTTATGGGAGCTGGCTTCAGTGGTTGAGCACAGTGATAGCACATAGTGCATCCAGCCGTCTTGAAGTGACCTTCAGATAGGAAAACAAGTAGTGGGTGTATGTCAAAGGGAGGGCAGGAGGCACAGGGATGGCTTGGAAGGAGAGGGACTGAGAAATAAACGAAGGATTGTAATGCAAACAGATGAGATCTCCAGGGACAGTTTCAGTCTTGAAGCTGAAATAATTCATCTTTGTCAGAGAGCTCTGGCTTGGCAGTGTCCGGGTGCTGAATCATACTGTTCCTCACCCGTTATCCTGCAAGGAATGTTACCAGCCCTGGCTGGTTTTGTTGAAAGGAGGAGATGTCTGTGTCTGATCAGGTGCCTTTGTATAAAGTGAATATGCTCAATTTTTTGGAAACAGACATTTTTGCAGCAACAAAATTTATTGTGGTTGCCACTTTAAAGCACCACACAGCTCATGCAGAGGTGTTAGAAACTCAGCTTCTGTTTCACTTATTCCCCCGTGCACCTTACTCTGCATGCTTCATGCCCATATGGGTAGGATTAAAAATGCAGATTGCTGCAGGTGACGGCCGTGAGGGCCCTCACAGGACTGGATTGCCCTGATCATCCACCTCACCTGGGACCTCACCCACACCCTCCAACCAGGGCCTCTTCTTCAGCTATTTGCAGAAGTCAACGGGCAGTTCACTTGAAATGACTTATTGGCATCCTCTCTCAGTAGAATTAGTAAGTTATCCAACAAACAAGCTGGCATTATAATAATCACAAATTTGAACTTACATAACCTGTAGTTCCAGGTGGTAAATATGATCATTGCCAGAGGAAGTATGGAGTGTTCCCTGGCAGGAGATCCAGAGTTCAGGGGTCAGGGGTTTGATAAGTGTGACATCACCATGGAGCCTTCACAGTGTTGAATGTGCAAGCAAGACATTTCTCAGAGAGAACAATTTCTATCTTCTTTCTACTTACTATTATAATATCCTGGGGTTTAGTTGTGGACAGGTTAAGAGTGCTGGGAGCCTCATTCCTCAGACTGAGCAGACAACATTGACATTTACCCAATCTGCAATGAAACATGAGGAACTGCATCTTCTGAGCTGTGAGAAGACTTGTGGCTCAATTTGTCCCCTTGGTGCTTAACAGCCTGTGAAATGATGAAGGTGGCAGGCCAGCTGTGGAGGATGGGTGATTAGATGTATGACTGAGGGGAGAAAAGGCTGGCTGCTCGTGGGTATAAACAAATACCAGCAGAACAGGACCAAGAATGCCAGTCAAGGGATACAGTAACAGGTACTGTAGCAATATATAGTGAATTTACACGGCTTTGGCTTAAGATAGCTGAGGCATTTGAGAGGAAAACACATCATTTTCCATAGGGCTACAGTGCCAGACAGGATTTTTATGAAGCAAGCAACAGGGCTGAGAATTGTATAGCTCAGTGAGTCAGAGGAGAGGTGTAGAGCAGTTACATGGATGTGATAAATAGAAAAAAATGAAATTGGCACTTCAGGTGGCTCTGAAATTGCAGATACAGATTTAGGGTTTTAGCCTGATGAGGGAGTATCAGGCACTGTAGTGCCTAGTAGAAGAATAGAGTTTTTTCACCAATAGAATGCTTCAGGTTAATGAAGGAAGCAGGATGCTATTAGAATTTAATGTGCAAGTTTATTAGGCATCTAAATGGTGATTCATTAATAGCTGCAAAGGAAGATGAATGTCTTTCATTTTACATGCAGTTAGATGCTCTCACTTGGAAACCTCCCCTAACACACTTAATTAGTCTGAAGAGGGAAATTATGCTCCCTGTGTACGGCCCTGTTATCATTCCGGTCACTGGAGCAGCCTCCAACCTCACACACATCCAATGGGAATGCTGTGCTAAAAATAGCTGCCCACTGCTTACAACTTTAGCAGAGGGCACAGCTGCAGATTAGACACACAGACACCTACAGCACTCATGGATGTCCAATCCTTGGTTAAAGCAGGTGTACGTGGCACACGTCTGGAAGAAGTGTTACCCTGAGCAATTAAAACCTGTAGTGAGCTGTCTACAGCATAGGAGGGATTTTCCCAAGTGGGAAAAGCAGCTTCCCACCTGGCTGTTGCCACACTCCAAAAAGTGGTGAGATTGACTTTCTGCTTAGATTGGGACTCAAGATTACTCTGCTCTCCACAGTCCTGCGTGGTATTTATATACCAAGCTATTCCCAAGTAACTCACCTTTAAATTAGTGTCAGCACAAGTCCTGCAGCAGTTTCTGCTACTCATCCAGTGCAAATGCATTATCCTTCATGCACCAGCCTGCAGATTCAAGGTAAGGATTTTGTATCTCTCTCTTTGGATCCAGCACAACAATTTAAGCCTTGTGAATGGCAAGGACCTGGGAGAAAGGATATGACGTGCAATGCAAAATACTGATTCCTTGGGCCCTCTTCCTTTTACTATGGCCTGTGTCCTAGGTTTATGTAGTAAATATCAAGCCCTTTCTGGAGAACCTTTTAGACCAGGATTCCAAGTCCTTATTCCATTCAATATTCAGAGCTGAGGAGTGTCTTGTGATCCATTGTAATTATTATTATCAGTAGCCTTTCCCATACCTGGGTGGATGCTGTATGAAATTCTCTGTTCAGAAACCAAGTCAGGGTATTCAAATGCAGGACTAACATTAAAAGCTGAAAGTGAGACAATTACCATGTTTGTTTTCATTTTACCCTCTTAATACCAGTGCTGCTTAATCTTAAAGATGGCACTGGAATCTGATTTAAGATAAATATTTTAGGCAGCTGAGCTAAACATTAATAGACAAAAATGTAGGTGTGACAATTTTTTTTAAGAGTCAAAAATTGTAAGAAGTTAGGTTACATTAATAGGAAATTATATGAATGGGAGGGAGAAAAGGTGAAACTTTTAGATACAGTCTTCCTTCATAGTATTTACTTTCTTCCTAAAATTATTACCAATATAATTGTTTTAAAACAGAACAAACCACAAATATTGTTTCAGCCTCCAGGCCTGGTTTTCCATATATTTCTATACATGCCATTATGGCAAGGCTTTTCTTAGGGCAATTTTTACCCTGAACAGTTTTATTATAAGAAATTACATACTCTGATTTTTCTTCCCCCCCCC
>VZTR01032756.1:162243-179344 GCA_013400775.1 Chaetops frenatus
CCCCCCAATGTTTGTATCACTGTTCTTCTCCCTGGTCCTCTGTTGTCACTTTACCATGAAGAAGGCTGCAGCAAAAGAGAGGAAGAAGAGAACAGGGAAAAACATTATTTAAAATGCAGAGCACCATAAAAATACATTAGTTTCTTAAACAGAATCAGGTGAAATTATATTTTAATAGTTGGGTTTTATGCCAATAAAACCTGGTGTTTTGACAACCTGTCTTTCCAAGGTGCTCTTCCTGCTTTTGCCCCCCTTGCAGTTCACTTACATCTTGCTGAGACATGACTGTAGACCTTAGAATGACTTTTATTTTTAAATTTTTGTGTCTCTATGTGTACTTCAACACTGCTTTAGCATTCTTTTTGAAAGCTACTTAATGATTAGTATTGTAGAAGTGAATTTTCTAAAGAATAGTCAATGGAAGACTACAGGCCATATCCTTTGTAGATTGGCATAGTAAAATTGTTGCCAAAATACAGATTTTTAAAAAGAAAGATGTGCTAGCTGAGGCTAAAAGCTGGCTACATGGACACAATATAATGTATTATATATTCACTAGTAAATTTTAGGTGCTTTAGCATGAAAAGCTGTGTTCTCCAAGTTTGAGTGTATTTGACAAAGCTTAGGGATGATCTCTGATACCCAACCACATGCTAGTTTGTTTATACATGTTGAGCAGAGGAGAACCATTATCTTTACTGTAGATTTTCTACTGAAAAGCTCATCTTGTCCCTGCTCTGTAAATGAAGCCTCTTTCTTGACTTGCTAAAGCTAATGGCAATCTTCCAAGTCTTCCAAGCTCTAGTCAGGGCTGTTGCTGTTGACATTAGTTACAGGGAGGGAGGAAGGAAGGAAGGAAGGAAGGGAGCATTCTTTTGTTCTCAGGAGAAAAGTTTAATCCCTTTTAAGAGCAAGAGGAACTGAGGAACTGACAGGGAGCAGTTAAGCAACCAGATCAAGGTCACGCACAGGCAATGTGTGTGGTGTGCACAGCAGCTGAGCCTCCTCTGCTACACCAGAATAAACTGAAGGTCCCTTTCTTCCCTCCTCTCCACATCTCTTTCCAAAACCATTCCTCAGGTTTGGTCATCATGGGTTTGATATTTATTATCAAATAATACAAATATGAGAATCAGATAGGAAAAGGACTCGGTCATCCTTCCAGCCTGCCTGCCAAGCAGTAACAGGGCTGAGGCTGCTCCACAGGGGACAGGGAGCCAGGAGTGAAGGTGAAGCAAAGTAGATAGAACAGTTCCCTCACGGTGGATCCCAGGCAGGGAGAGCAGATTGGGCTGGGTGCCAGTGACCAGGGACAGCCAGGAGTCCAGCTGAGAACACGAGTCCATAGTGACAAGGAGGTGCAGGGCTGAGAAGTTAAATTATTGGGTCAGATTTGGGTTTGTGAGAGGCAAGGGTGGGCTCAGGGCCACCTACAGCATAGCTTGGGCAGGGACCAAGAGCAAGGGCTCGAGCTTAATACACTGGAAGGTGCAGAGAGCCCCAGCAAGGCTTCTCCCAGCTCTGTTCCCAGCAGTCATGTCCAAGGTCACACAGTGGCACCATCTCAGAGCTGGCCTTGAGCAGTGACCCTCGGAGGGGGAGGAGAGGCTGCAGGGCCTAACACCAAGAACAAAACATTCACCAGAAGGTTGGTAGGGCCATCTGCTAGCCATGTGGATAAGACAGCTGCAAAGATGATAATTATTTGTGTCTGCTTATTGTAGAAGAAGCTGGGGAGATTCCCTACGCCATTCTTTTTAGCAGTGATTCAGCAAATGCTCAGCTTGAAATTTCAAGTAATTCTGGAGCAGGTTGAGGTACAAATAAAAAACATGAAAATTAGCAGATTGCCAGTGATAGTACTAATCCCCCAAGTGCTCTGGAGGAGCTCAAGTGTAGACTGAAGAATGATCTCCTGAATTTGAGAGATGGATAGTAAAATAGCAGATGAAATTCAGTGCATGTAAATATAACTCCTGAGTAAAATTAATCCTAACTCGACATATAATATTCTGAGCTAACACTTTGTCATTCTTATGTAAGAGTGAAACTGTGTGTTTGTAATAGTTCCATGAAACCATCAGTTGGTACTCAGTAGCAATGGAATAAAATATTAAATACTATTACTTTGTGGAAAGAGAAGAGGGTTAATAAAGCCTGATTCCAAGGGTCACAGCCCCAGCTCTCCCCCTCCAGGCAGTTCTGGTCCTCTCATCTTGAATATATCCTGGGAGGAGAAAGCCTGAAGAAAGGTAATTTGTGTGACCAAAGATATGAGATTATCTCTTTCAAGGAACAGTCAAGTAGGCTGAAATTTACGCTGTCCCTTTGCAAGCAGGGATGGATGATGTGATAGAGATCTACAAAATCATGAGTGACACAGAACGGGGCATAGAGATTGACTTCTTGTTATTTCTTTGTGCATGAGAACCGTGGCCCATCGAGTGACACCCGTTGGAGGCAGGCTCAATGCAAACAGGAGGTGTCTGTTCCTGTGGAGTGAATGAGGCTTGTTGTGCTGCCTGCCAAAGGATGGTTTGGAAAGGAGCCTGGAAAAGTGTTTGGAATAGAGCTTCTTTGAGTCTTACCATCTAGATAAGCCACAATAGGCTCAGGGAGTCCCTTAAGGCTTGGAAGAATATTAGGGTGAAAGTGTCTTCCAAGCAGCGCTTGTTTTTTACCTCATTTACAGACCCTGCTGAAGGCAGAAAACTGAACTAGGTGGACCACGGTCTGCTTAGATATGACTCTACCTTTTCTGTGATTTTACTTATATCTTTATTTTTTATTTTTGAAGACAGAAGTCTAAGTTACTATTTTGAATTTGAAGTGCATCTGTCCTAGGCATGATGCAGGCTTGTCAGATACTGCCATAAAAATTAACTGTTGTGTCCTTTGATCTGCCAGATCTTCAGAAAAGCTTTGACACTGTGCAAATCTTCCCAGAGTACAATAGCAATGCTAAAGATGAAACAGAGGACTCTGTCTAATGCCAGCTGTCCAGAAAGGAAGGTCACCAGTCCCGTGGCCAGCCCTCAAGCATGAGGATACTGTGGTTTTATCCTGTCTTGCATCTATGAAGACAGGATGCTGTCTTCCTCTTTGTGTGCAACCTTCTTAAAATATGTGTTCCTTTCCATCTTTCTGCTTTTGCGTTTTGAGGGAATTTGCCATGAGTGGTTTCCATGGTTACGAGGATACGGCTGCTCTTGGAGTGGGAAATCTGCAGAGAGCAAATAGAAAAACCAGTGCATCTGGGACAGGGTAAATGTGCTTTGTATCCATAATGGTCATTCCACCCCAGTTAGAAGCCCATATGAAATTGGAAAGAGAGATATTATTCTTAACCCCCTTGTCTTACTGTGAAATGTAGCTCTCTCCTTTACCATTGAATCTTATATTGCAGAAAGCATTCTGATTTCTGTGGTCCCCTGAGTATTAAAAGGGCAGGAAACAGGCTGTGTTGCAAAATATGCTACTAAACCAAGTTGTGCAATTTTCTTCTGTAAGAAAGAAAATGGCTTTTTCTTTCTTATTCAGAGTTATACACTTTCATTTTGTTCTGTCCTCCAAATGAAATGGAGGAAAAGACTAGAGTTTTGGGAAAGATGCAATGGTTCTCTCCTTGCTTTTGCAGTCTTTGGTAGCATTGTCAAATACTTGTACCTCTGACCAGCTCTGTAGAGCACTTGGTTGAACCCAGGAATAATGCTGGGCACATCTACAGGGGTGCAGGGAATGCACGAAAATATTCCTATGAAGCAGCTGCATTGAAAAACAAAGTTTGTTGTAAACCTGAAGCCAGCCTCGGTCCCATGACTGGCACTGAAGAACCCACTGCCTCTGCTACAAAATCTGAGGAAACCTTCACCACAAATGTAGAGGGTGATTTATCTTGTCTTTCTTAAAAGATCAGAACAGAGCCTCTGAAGGTATCACTTGTAGCCTGGATGGAGGAGCTAGGAGAAAACTAAGCCACCCTTTAAAAAGACTTTTTATTCTGGAGTGGTAGTTTTCCATCAAGTAACTTTGATTAAGGCTCTCCTGAGAGTACTGNTAGAAAATAAACTTGGTGGCTTCTCCTGCTTTCTTCCTCCACAAGTTTTAACTGTAATTCTTTGCCACTTTAAGGCAGAACTGGTTATCTGAGCATGCATCAACACGATTTTCAAGGTGAGTGCAGCTGCATCTCATAGATGCTGATGAAAACACTCAGGGGACTAACTGATGTTCCAGGCAAGACTTTCAAAGGATTTATTATCATTTGTTTTATTTTCATTAATTGTTATAAATCCTTCACTTAACAACAGCAAAAAAAGGGTCTTTTGGCTAAATACACACAAAAATCCACTCTATATTTAAAGTGTGTTTTTCTTCTAAAGCTCAGGTTGCCGATGTCTTTTTGTTTGCAACTTCTGCAGTAGAGTTCTGCGGTACTTGAGAAAAATAAAATGAGTCTTTGATAGAAGAAGCATCTAACCATTTAGAGGAGCTTACCGAACAGTAGAACATTGCAAATGGCAATAAATATTCAAATCCCAAAGCAAGATATTTCCAGGCTTCCATATTCCAATATAACGATTCAAATGAATCCTTGCTATTTATAGAGGGTGGCAGCTTAACACCATAAGATATTCATATTTAATAGCATGCTCTAGTAATGCTGCCAGTGCTGAAGAATTGGGAGACTGCTTGCCATGATGGATGGGTTTCAGCCAGGCAGATCCTGCTGCTGACACTCAGCCACTACAACAGCCACCTGCCAGCCACAATGTTTTCCTGACAGGGCAGCAGCCTGTTGGTAGGGAGAATTTGTGACTGATATTTGTTGGTGTTCTTAACCTGACAGATACGCCTATGGTATCACTTTTTAATGCTGCATTTATAAATGCAGTTGTAGGACACAGCTGTAGGCACACCGAGTTTGGAGAGAACTGGGACAGCTCTGAGGTATGTAGAAGTAATTTTGTGTGTGCCTCTGTCAACTAGCATTTGTCTGGCTCTGTGGTGTGCTATCCCATTTACTTTACAAAAATAACCTCTTGCAGCTTTGCCTTCTTCTCTGATAGTCATGCAGCAGTCCCAGAAAGATGTGGGACTCTTCTAGTTCCGCAAAAATTAAGCCGGACCTTGAGGAATTGGTACTCGAGGGTACAAAAAAAAACCCCAAACCAGGTCAACCAGCAGCCCAGAAACACTCCTGCAAAGAACAGTTTAGGTCTAAGCATTATTTGTAGCCGGTTTTTTTCACCATAATACTCTGTGAGAAAAAGTTCTGCCAGCTGCATGTTAAATGAGATGAGTAACATCTGCCACACGCTCATTAAACATCACACATGCACAACAGAGAACCCTCTGCCGGATCTAGTGCTAATTAGGATCAGTAATGAGAATTATTCTCCTTTTAATTAATAGGAGCAGGGTAGATTTTCAGTAATATCTAAGTGCGGGGGGAGCTTACATCTCCTTTCCCAAAAGCAGCTTAGAGAAGCATTTCATTGGACTGAAATGTCATGCAAACAGCTGTAGCAGTGGCTACTTTTTTAAACTGGGAGACAGGCCTGGCTGCACTGGACCTGTTGACTAGCTGAAGTCACTTAGTTCTGCTGTAGGGAGTTTGGTTACCAGTGGGATGATGTGATGGAATTCCCTTCACTTTCTTTCCTTTTTTCTGGCTTGCTTTCTCCCCTGAAACACAGGTGACTATTCTGGAGAAGTGCTGCACTTGAAAACTTATTCTTGGGCAAAAGCCAAGGTCTTGATCCAACTCTTATTGCAGCAAGTGGAAAGATGTTCATTTATGTGAGAAAAGCTTCTGATGGCCCATGACAAAAGATTTAATGGAGCCTTTTTCACGAGTTAGGTTTGCTCTGATTTCCTTGTCTGTGTAGTAACTTTGTCTTCTAATGTGTGCAGTTCACTGTCTGACACCAATGCCCTTTTGCAGGGGAGAGGGAAGAGGTCTTTTTAAAATAAATCCAAATATATGGAGATCAAGAGCTCTGTACAACCTATAAAAAACAGTCTTTAGGAGAAGTAGTAGAGACAGGCCTTCTAAAGGCATGTCAAACACAGGCTCCAGGAGCAGTTATTAAATAATGGGGAAAATTGCTCTGTTAGAACCACTAAGGGCCTGTACCATCCATGTGGCAACATATGGCTAAGGATGCAGCTCAGCTGTGGGAGATAAGAAGGTCTGACATAAGAAGGTCAGACAGAAACTTGCTCCTACTCCCCTGCCAAAACCCACCCCAGAACCACATTTCCAATGCACAACCTCCCTGTCATGGGAGCTGGAGAAAATGCATGTATTCTGGAAGAAGGGGATCCCCACAAGATGTGACTTAGACCACTTAACACGGAGCCAGTGAAGACAAGCCTAAAGTCATAGCTGAGAGGTAAGATTCTGTTTCTTGAGAGAAGCTGGCTTCAGCAGGAAGAAAGACCCCCAGCTCCTGCTGAACCCCTGCAAGCAGACACCCTGTTGCCTTACCCTCCTGCAAGCTGCTTCCAAGGATCCTACTGCTGCTGTGGACCAGCCTGCCTCCTCTGCACATCACTGCTCCAGGCAGCAGCCCCTTGTCCCTGTGCAGGATGGCTGGAGCCTGCTCCTGCAGCTCCCATGGGATTGTTCAGCAGCTCTCCTGCAGTGAGGGGAGCACAGCACATGCTCCCCCCCGCCCCGAGTGCTCTGCTGGGGCTGCCTGATGGAAAGAACTCCTGGTCATCCCAGGATTCACACAGATGGATACACTTTGTCTAGGCTACAGGCTGCTGCTGGGCAATGAAGGTAAATAATCTTTAGCAATAGGCTAAAGACTTTGAGCTGAAGCAAGGTGCTGAAGCAGAACTGAGTATGTCTGGTGCTGAGCTCATTGGAAAAATCACAAAGGCATTTCCTCCCACTGGCTTCAGGTTTATCATTTAAGTTACTACATTTGGTGAGGCTTCAGAAACATCAAGCAAGTCCACAGAGGGATTTGCTTTGCAGGGAAGCTAATGTGTCAAAAATCAGATCAGCAGAGCTATTCCCATCTGATTTTTATTGAGTATTGTGGAACATGTGGCTCTTGTGTAAGAGATAGCAATTGAGTTTCTAGTAGATGTACTTCATCCTGTTTTGAAGAAAATAAGGATCTTTTGATGCTGTAATAAGGATAACTAATTTTCAGTTTAAGGTAGGCTTAAACTAGCCTAGCTAAACAGATCTAGCATTTCCATTTAGAAGTCCATGCCAGAAAAAGCCCTGATGTGTTATGTTTCAAATGAAAGGGATGTATCTCTGTTCAAAGGGATCATAGCTACAGTTTTGATTTGATCTACCAGCATTAGCTGAGTATATGTTCTCTAGAAAATAGGTCACAGCAAGAAAGGCTGTTAAATTTAAAGGAAAGAAATATGAGCAGTAGTGACTAGGGAGATTAAGGTGTTCTGTAGAGAAATGGCACTAAGTGACAAACAGCCCTCTTTCAGTTGGGCATAAATATTAATGTCTTCCGCATTCATGCTAGACAGAGCCTTCTATTAAAACCTACTAAATAAGAAAATTGTGATCTGCATTTCTCAGGTTGGAGGCTTCGAGCCTACTGTGGCTGCCTAGTAGGAAAAATGTGAAGCTGATCTTCAAAATGGTCAGTCTTTCATCATTTGTGAGAGTGGGGAATTTTAAATCTGGTTTGACACATCACTTTTCAGGACAGTAGCTTGTTAAATAAATATAAAATAAACACTAACATCACTTCCTTGCTGCAGGTATCCATTTGTTCAGTAGTTGTATTCCCCATTCTAGCATGCCCTCCAGCTTTGTGTCTGAGCCTATGCTGTGAGAATGGCCAGGGCTCTTGCTAGAGTGTTCCCCTTTCCTAGTTAATACATTATCTCAGCTGCTTAAGAAATATAGTTTTGAACATTTTAGGTGATGCACTCAATATTGGGATTACACATTTCTCTTGTTTGCAATTATACCATCGTGATTACAATATGGCTGTCTGGAAAGGGTCCACCATGTCATTCTTATTAGTGTAGTGCTGTTACTAGGGAAGATTTGTGTTTCAGATTTCCTTATTCTAGCATCATTAAATGAATTAATTGCTTCATAAAGTCAGATATAAATATTTGACTTAGGTATATGTACACAGACATACATGCATATTTGTGTGTGTGTTTATAAATATATATATATGTACATGTATATTTGAATATTCACCAAAATTTCCACACCCTGAAGAACCTTTACACTTCAAAGGAAGATTTTGAAAATTTGCATGCAATTTCTGGGCCAGGACTAAAATCAGTTCATTTCATTAACTCTGTCCCTACCACTGTGTTTGTTGTCTACTTCTCGCTTTGCATTCTTCCCTGTGGAAGGGAGCATAAGACTCAACCAATACACTGAACATGTTGTTTCAAACATGAGGCATATTGAGGCATGGGCTTGATGGAATTCCTGAAAGGTATTGCTTTTGCTGAGTATTTGTGCTCTTACATGGAGCAGCAGCTATGTACTCTAGGGCACTTCGTGGAGGAGGTAGCCTGGAATTTAACAGACAAATTTAGAGAAAAATTGTAACCTTTCATCAAGAAACAAACCTGTTTTTGTAGTTTTCTGCTGGCTGATGGCTCTTTATTAGTTTAGACTGGTAATGTTGTTATTATGAAAGGAATTTGTCTTTGTGATAGCTTTAGGAGGCTGTGAATGTAGCGGGAGTTGTAGGAGGAAAAGCAATCCTCTCATTGATTGAAGTAATCAATGAAATCATCCTATTCATTTGAGCTGTTTCAGTCATATAAATGTGACATTATTCCCTCCACGATCTACCAGAAAAGGGTATTTTTGTGAGCATTATCCAATCAGAGGCTTTGCAGTAGGTCATGCTTCTATGTTGATTACTGGTGCACTCCAAATTCTGGTGTGGCCATGCAATAGCTGATTCTGGGTGGCAGGTTATAGCCATGAGGAAATGCTTGCAGAAAATGCCTTTTTACTCTGAGCAGGACTAGAGCTTTGGTGTTTGAAGTAATTTTAATAACAATGAAGGTCAGTGTCAAACTGAGTGATGAAAGGAGGTTTACGACCTCCAATGAGCAAGATGGCCTCAGGATGATGCAAAAGTGAGCAAAAAAGGAGACGGGAAGTTTGCCTGCAGCTCTCCAGGCAGAGAAGTCAATGGCAATCTCTGTATACTGGAATCCGTGACCAATTTCTTCTCCCCAAAGTAGATGTCCTGAAGGTAGGGAAGGCAGACATAAGAATGGTGATTTTGTATTCTAGTTTGCATCTGGTGGTCAAGAAAATTTATAGGGAAAGTATAGGAGTTCTACAAGAAAAATGCCATCTTTTTTCCCCTGAAATGCAAAGAAAGCCCACGAGATTCCAGGGATAAGCCACCCTGTTATAGTCATTGGACCAAGCCAGAACAGTTCTTTAGAAACAGTTTTCTCTTAATCTTGCCAGCAATTTTAATTCATGCAGGCAAAATAATTGGCATTTGCTACTAATGTTGACTAGATATTTCTCATTTATTACACAGATTCTCAAAAGCAAAACCAAATAGGTCCCTTTCCCTGTGGTTTGGGATTTTTGTTATTGTGTGGTTTATTTTGGTTTTCTTGGTAGCCTGACTGTTCAATAATTTGATGACTCATTAAGCCTCTTGGAGGCAGAAACCATCGTATTGTACTGAAGCTAATACAAGGCAGTCCTTCCTCTTGGCCAGGACATCATAATAACTGCAAAATACTGATGTATCATTTGGAATACAAGTTTCCAAACAACTCTGACATTTTCTATGTCTTCAGAATGACTCTTTTGTGATAAGCAAAATGTTGCAAACAAACACTGAAACTGTCATTTCCTGATATCTACCTCTGAATGTCCTAAATACTTTCTCAACTGTCCCTTCCACTTAGCTGTTCTTATTTGCTGTTTCCTACAGAATGGCAGGTTAGCAATAGAAGAAAGGATAGATAAAATGTCATAGGTTATTGTCCAGACAGTGTTTTTGAACAAAGCTCTGCTCAGAATTAAAATCCTTGTATGTCATGTCCACAGCTACAGAGACTGTGTCCAGGAGGGCTGCTGCTGCTGTAGTCTCTGAAGCCCCTTGGATATTTTGGACATAGGTAAAGTTAAAAAGCACCTTTCAATCCATAAATACCTTCTCTTATTGTGAGGAAGCTGGATTCTTGATGGATATGTTAAACTGCCTATTTTGGGTGTCTTACAAGACAATGGAGATGACCAAAGTTAGATGCTCCAAAACCCTAATGGTTTTGAAGTGGATGTTGTCAGTGGGGAGATCTTCATAGAGATAGTTAAATGCCTGCAGTATCTTCTTATTTTTCAAAACTAAGATAGATTTACTTTGTGTAGGTTATGTTTCACTGCTTTTTTGCCTTAAAAAATATTTCATTAATGCCTTTAGCAAAGTTATCTGTAGCTCTCTTTCAAAGATCAATGCATAGAGTTAGAGATGGAGCTGAGCCCTACGCTAACATACTGGAGCAGTCTTTTGCCATTTCAAACATGTTTCTAGATCATGAGGAAGAAAAGTCTTGAAAATAGAAGCTTCTAGCTTTTTATGGCTATAAATAGATGATCATACACCTAGGGTCTAAGAAAGATGAAAAGGTGACTAATGCTTTAGAAAAAGAAGTGTACTTGTCAATAAAACCTCCTAAAATGAGCTTGACCTTCACATATTGTTTCATTGTAATGTGACTGACACAGAACAAAAATAAGGATGTAGTAGTGCTGTACAGCTGAGCTTTCTGCTTGACAGCAGTCTGGGGAGAATTGTAATTGCTTGAGACTTGTTAGTTCAAATAAAGCTACTTCTTCTAACTGCTATAGAAAATCAGTTTGAAAACATTACTCTCCTTCTGATCACTAATCCTGTATTTTTTGGTTTGGAATGGCTGTGTTTGGAGTACCCTCAGCAAGCACCAGGGTAAGGAGCTCATCGAGATCCAGGTGTGAATGGGAAGGTAGACTGAGGGGTGGGGAGGGTCCCTGAGACCCACGTAGCCTGTTCTTCTTGCTTCATGGAGCACATTAGACCTGCAGGTCTGAAAGGAATGCCCTCAGTTGGGTTCTGCTAACACAGCCCAGTGCCCTGGCCAAGGGACAGAGAGGTACTTTTCTTGAGGTGTCCCGATCCTTCAGTTCTGGTTTGGGAACAAACATTTGTAACAGCAGCTGCTGCAGCAACTCTTTCCAACAAAAGCAACCTGAACAGGAGGTATCCACTCATGCTGAAGAGGCTTGATCTCATGGATTTCTTGAGCCGAGTGAAACACATACATACAGTCTGCTGTCTACATCTCCAACTGTCTAGTCAGAGCATGACGGTACCTTACTGTCAAGGCCTGTTTAGAAAGAGGATAAGCCCATCAGCCTAGCTGTCTGTCTTATATGGCTCCAGATAAAAGGCTGGTGGCAATTTGGCAGCTGGTGTGCCTGGACATGTTGTCCGGCATTACATGATTGGCTGGATCCAGAGTACATTCTCTGGATTTAATTTACAGTGAAACCAGAGCAACAGATTAAANCTCTTTCATGGACTTATTCTACTTGGACTTCTCTGTACCTAGATCTGGCTGCATGAGGCTGCCTGTGTTTCAGACCACAGCTCGTCCCCTTCATCTTCCTCATCAACATCATTTGGCCTCTGATCAGTGAAGTCAGTCAGCCCCTGATTTGCACCTGGTGTGGTTTTGATGCAGTGGTGCATGAGGTTTAGTAGGTGATACCAAGGGAGGCATGTTGCTGCTGCAAATTCCATTCAGGCATCTACTTTTTTATGAAAACTGTTTTAAAATTCTCTCAGCACTAGAAAGTGTCTTTTCTTCCAGAGGTATGATGAAAAGTTAAGTAGGTCATTTTTTACCTTGAAGATATAAAGCTTGAAAATGAAAGCTTCTGAAATAGTATCCTCTTGGTAAATCTAGCAAGGAGTATTTTTGTCATTGCTTGATGATGCCATCAAACAGAGATAATGCTACTGCAATTTGGAATTACTCCGTGGCACTGGGTCGCTGTTGGCTCTTGGTTTGAAGTAGGCTTTCAGTGATGTGAGGTTTCAGTAGCAAAGGGAAAATATTGTGAAACTACAGCTGGTCTCCAGTGACTTTGAAGAACAGCTGAATATGTGTTCCTGTGAACATGTTCACCTCCTGCTCAGTGTTTGTTGCACCTCTCCTTGTAAAAGGAGTAAAGGCAGAGCAAATTGAAAAGTGGGTTGAAAGGTAAGCCTCCCATTTGACCAGAAATAGCCTGAATTGCTGGCTGTTGAGCAGTCTCCCCTGAATGCCTTAAATCCCCATGGTCACTTCTTTGTGTTAAGTGCTACCTCGATCTGGATGCTTGGGAGATGTGCTTTTCAAATCCAGCTATTTAAGGAGCAAGATATAAGCTTACAGAAAAGTTCTGTTTTCCTTACTGATGATTATCTTGTGCTGAGCGCTCTTCAGGAGCATAGCAGAAGGTACAAATTGTTCCTCTTCTGAAAAACAACTTGTTTATATGTTTATCCTGACTATTGTAATTTAGGTCAGAGAAGGTTGGGCTTTACTTGTTTTTTCAGAATCTCTGTCTCTTGTAAATATGACATGGTTCATAATCTTTCAAGCAACATATATATATTTATAGATAGGTAGATATGTATATATATATGCGCAAGTGTATACATGCATACATTTTGTCTTTAGAAATAAATACCTCCTCTTTCTGCCACTACCTATTTCTAGGGGCCTTCCATCCATCCCAGTGCATGACATTTACCAGCTCTTGTCCTGGCTGCAACAGAGCTGCAGCTCAAAGCTGTGTGCCCCTCCCAGGATGGGGAAGAAACATTCCAGCTATTCCTAATTTTCTTTCACTGAAATAACTCACAAAGGCTTAAAGCTGATGTTAATTGTGGGTGGACAGATGAGGAATTTTTGGACACCAGGGTTCCCATAAGACCTGATAAGTATGTCATGTTCCCCTTGCATAAAACCTGGTCATAGCCTAACACAAGGACTATTTCTGTCTATGTTTTTGTTAGGGTTTTCCCTGCCTCTGTGTAGAGCTTCCTCATCTCATAGTACCTCTGGCTTTCTGGCTGACCATTTATTTCAAGGATCTGCACCTCCAGCTGTAGAGGCAGCTCTGTCTTTCACCTCTACATCCTACCATATGCCAGGGGTTTTGTTGCAGTAATTGGAGCATGCTCTCCTAGAGTGACAGATAACTCATGACAGCTTGCAAAATCCCTGCAGACACCTCTTAAACCAGATTGCTTGCTCATTTTAGTTTAAGCAAACACAAAAGACCACAAAGAGAAGGGAACTGGCTGTCCAGGTTAAGAGTGACAGGTTTAATACCACCTGAAGCCTCCACCGTGTTTTTGTCTCTTCCCTCTGCTTGGCGCTGTTGCCTCTGCTTCAAGTTATGAACCCATAGGATCTTCTTTGGATCAGCAGCCAGCCATGTTTAGGACATTATCATGAAAGGCATGGTCTATCCCCAACTCTGTTTCTGGCTTGCAGCATGACCTGGAAGATCACTCGGTTCTTGTGCCTCAGTTTCTCTTGTGAGAAATGGAAATGGTGATATTTCTCTGAAGTGCTACATGAATCTATGGGAAGGAAACACTGCAGACAAATCAAATCTTATTGTTGGTCACTAAAATCTTGTTGACAAGAGTGATGAAGCAGTAGTAGGAGCCACTGGTATAATGCAGAGATTTCTAATTCCACTGGGTGGCAGCTGAGACTGATCTTAGGTGAGGAATAATGCTTTCTCCCTTGGGTTAAAAGCAGTGACTTCTTTGCTAGAAGAAAACAGATCTAGAACCAAGCCTACTGCAAGGTCCTGATGCTGTAACCATCTAAGATGGCAATTTTCTTTTTGTTCACATTATTGCAATCCCTTATTTAGTACAGACAATGAAACAAGACCTTTTGAACCCAAAACCCCATCAAACCTGCTGGGTTTGGATTGCCACTCATTTTCAATAATTTTAAAGGCTTGTAAACAAAACTCATATCAGCAGAAGTCCACACATTTTTTTACTTTATGTATTTCCTATTGCTTTCCTACTCTGTTTGAAAACCAGGCCTTGAGCAACCATGTCTCAAAACTGTGTTTGTTGAGGAGACAGATAACTAAACACCTTCCCTTGTGCAGAGTGGATCATATTGCCTACAGCCACCTTCCCACTGCTGTGTCAGGCCCCAGCAGAAACCAACCATTGTATATAGAGCCACTGGGCCTGAAATGGCATTCTGGCAGTCCTGCAGTGCTGCTAACAGGGTACTGGGGTGGGCACTGGCCTGAAGGCACAATTCAAAGCACTGTCCTGTAAAGGGAAGGCAGTACACTTTATCTGTGCCCTGTCTGGCATTACCTACATCCTCCACTGCTGCTGCTCCCAGTGTGAAACAACATTTCAGTGGTATCTACCACTGTCCATCTCTGTTCTGGTCCCTTGGGAAGCAGCCCTCTGGTGTCTGTTTCTTCCTTGGTGCTTCTTACTGTTTGGACCTAACTAATGGATACCAAGCAATGGAGAATACTGAACCATTTAGTAGCTGGGTCTTGCTTTTCTGTTCAAGAAGTAAAGGAAAGCCTCCTGTAAATGATGGCAGTCTTACAAATTAGGCTACAAATCTGTGGCAAGAATTGCTCAGAGCTAGTTAAATGCCAGATTGGTGCTTCAGAAAGATCTGCTGTCTATGTCTCCAATGGAAAAGAAGTCTTATTAACCTTGCTTGGTGGCTTTCCTCCTGTTTCTTGAACACCTTGTCCTTTCAAGGAATTCTTCCACAAGCCCAAGATTTCTTTCCATTTCAGCTTTTGGAGGAAAAATAACCCTTTCTCTCTCTCTGTCTTCCTTTGTGCTGCCTTGAAGTGAATCACACCACGGACTTCGACATAAAACTTCTTATTCTTTACTGCACACTTACCTGCAAGTGCCTCACTTAAAGATTTTTTTCATTCTCTCTTTTGTTCTCACCTCTCCAGTTCATTCAGGGAATGCTGTTCATGTGGGTGCAGTGGGTAGAAAGGGGCTGCAGAAGCTCTCTAGGAAGAATCCCTGATTCAGAAGAGCTAGCACAGCTATGGAAGACTGGCAAAGGCAGCTTTCATAGGGATTGCCTTCAGGGTGGGCAGAGAGCATGACAGGAACAGCAAGGCCTGTTCACCTGCCCCTGGTGTATTACCTATTCATCCTCCTGCCATAAAAGAGCCGTTCTCAGCCTAGTCTTAACATCAGAGAGATCTGACACCTGGGTTCTTCTTTGCCCAGCAGATTTGGGCTGCAGACGAGAAGCAGGCTGTTCTCAGCATGGGTGCAGGAAGTCTCTGCAAAGCTGTATAAGGCTGGCCTGGGTGTCAGTGTATTTGCTTAACAACATGTGAGGGTTGGATGTGAGAGGGAATGCCATGTATAATTAGAGAGTGAGAGAGGATGGAGGATCATTCTTGGGGATTGAGTGTTAATAAGCTTTGACAAGAGTCATGGATGAAAGAAGAAATGGTTGCAAAGCTAAAATAAGGCTGGCTTCAAGCCTGAGACATCTTGCATATTCCTGCTGAAGACATCAAATGAGCTGTGCAAAATGATGGATCCCCTTGTTTGTGTCTGAATTGATTTTTGAAGGGCATTTTATGGCCAGTATGGATGGGAATGGGACCATCCATCAGGCCTTCAGCATTACAGCAACAAGAGTGTAGAGATGTGGAGTGCAGTGCAGGAGCAGGGGCCCTGAGAAAGGAGTGGGTTTAGCTTTAGCATCTCTTTCTTTAATGCCCTGTGGTGCTGCCTTATATCAGGTGAGTAAGAAGCAACACAGGCTCCTGCAGTGCAGGCTGACATTGTGTAGGTAGACAATGAGGATGGTTTCACACTTAAACTTTATAGACCACTTATTGCTGCTAAGTGACATACTAAAAGCTAAAGAACAGCGAAAGCAAGGTTGTTGGATTCACATCTGATGCACTCATAAAATTGTCGTGTCAAGCAGTACTAACAATACACTGGAAAGCAAACAGTAGCAATGAAACTTGAATTCCCTGCCTGGACAGGATAGACTGTCTAAAGAGAACCCCAGAAAAATAAATTAATCCAGGAAAAACTGAGGCTAACTTTAACTCTGTAAAGAAACCTAGCTGAAACAAAATAATAATTCAGCATAGGTTGGTATATAGCTGTGACACCCGGTGCCCTCCCAAAACAGTAGAAGAGTTTGGGAACTGTTGTCCATGAAATGGAAAAAATCCTCCACTGATGATGAAATTGAGAAAGAACCTACCACATGTGTGAGCAGAGCTATTCACCTCTTGAGAAGCTACTCTGTTTTCTTGTGAACATCAGCCCCTCCTGCACGGTGCAGCACAGTGCCCTCACTCAGCCTACTTCAACCTCCTCCTCCTTGCTTTGTCCCTCTGCTAGCTGAGATCAGAGCAGTAAAGGAAGGCTCCAAAGGCTCTTTGGCTCCCTGCCCCGACCCTGGCAAGCAGCTGTGCAGTGCTGGGAGCCTGAGGTGTACCAGCAGCAAGCTCTGCTCTGCCCTGCCACCCTGGCAGCACAAACTTGCCTGTCCCGTGCACCGCAGCCTGACCCGAGGGCAACCTCCTCCCCAAAATGGTTTGCCAGTTGTTGTGGTTTAAAGGACAACAACTTTTTTTCTCCTTCCTGGGGGGGTTTTGGTTTTTCTACTTCCGCCGGGGCACAGTTTCCAGCAGAGGTGAGGAGCCCACGGATTGGCTAATTTTAAGATGGGCACTTCATGTAGCCACTTGAACATTAGGGGCATCTTTGCGAAGCTTACATTTTTAAGAGTGGGAAGTTAGAAGCTCTCTTTGACTTCTGTTCGCAGGGAAGGTAACACCGCATGCCCTGGCCGGCCGCTCTGGGCCTCAGGGCCTGGGGGCCGTGCAGGGGCTGCGGCCGGGACCCTGCCGGTTTTCCCCCCCTCCCCGCCTCGGACAGTGCTGCTGCTGCTCTGGAGTTGCTTTTTCTCCCCCCTCCCTGCTGAGGGAGAGGAGAATGGAACTCCAGGAGGGGCTCCCGGCCCTCCCCTCTCTCGGGCCGTGCCTCTGCCCCCCCCCCCC